>JARJCX010000345.1:0-124192 GCA_029282285.1 Mycena rebaudengoi
TCACTCGTCGCGCAGTCGGATGCTCTCGTCACTTTTAGTGGCGAACCCATAAAAAACATCTCTCGAGCTCTTTGCCAGCATGCAGATCGGGTACACAAGTTGGAGCTGTTGGAGTTTCCAACACACCGCGACGATCTCCTCCCTTTGGCGTCGTTTTCGGGCCTCAAGGCGTTGACGCTAGCTGTCCAAGACGACTCAGGCGGAGATGGGAGTACTATTCGCATAGCCTCGCTTCTGGCTATGTTGCGAGATGCGCCCGGAATCGTGGAGTGCACATTGGACAACATCTATATGGATGATGATGATACTCTGAATCATCACCAGAAAGAACCGCTGATTCTTCAAGTTCCGTCGCTGCAGTATCTGGCTCTGGGCACAGATCCAAGCGGATCCAGCAACTCCTGCAGCGCTTCCATTTAGAATACCTTTCTCTGCCTGCGCTGCGAACCCTCGTCATTTCCCACCTTGATATTGATATAAGGCACCTTATTTCATTTTTTACATGATCAGAAGCACCACTGCGGTCTTTGTCCATTAATTCTTGCTATCCCCCCTGGAACCCTCACGTGGCTGCTCAGTTATTTGGTCTCATGCCTACCCTGGCAGACCTCAGGCTCATCACGCTTGCGATCGGCGACCCAACAGTGTTTCTGGAGCTCCTTAGCTGCTCCCCACAGAGATTCATTCTTCCACAACTCCGTGTTCTCGAGCTCAGGCCGCAATCCCTCGTTCGTTCGGAGTTTGATCTATTGTGCACCACACTCTCCGCCCGATGCACGCAGATTAAAACCTTTCGATATATCCTGCCACATTGCAATTCATCACCAGATGCCGATGTTCTCGATAATCTGCGCGCGCTGTCCGCAGAATATGGAACGGAAATCTATATTGGACATGGCGATGGTCCTAATTATGTCTGACCTGAGTCAGAGTGCTCTTTCACTCTGCCCTATCCATCTTACGATTTTACCCAGAGTGTGGGTGTCTGTCTGCGTTCCAATGCATATAATTATCTCTTGAACACTACCCTCGCACTTGCCCGGACTTCGGGACCGTATGTTATCATATTTTTGGTTATACAATTCAATTGTGCATTTGAGTGACTAAGTATGTAAGTCGTCAGCCTTTAAAAATCAAGAACCCACCTGCGTATATCAAACGGGCTTGACGCCCATTGTAGTTTCGATGTTTACGGGTAAAAACTGTGAAAGAGTTGTTGACGTTCTGAAAACCGTCGACAGCAGTACCATCCGAAATAGACTCCGAGTTGTAACCAGTCCATAGAACAACTTCCGAAAAAAATGCGGCGAGCTCTTCGGGTGACATCCGAAACCCGCTGCTCTGACTGCCTCTAATTATTTCTCTGGCTTTGACGAACCCGCGGTGTCAAGCAGTGCATGAGAGTCCAATACTCGGACGAAACTGGGTGTATTCGCGAAGCCTCCTTTCTGTTCTTATTAATCTTACCCGTGTACTTCTATAGCCTGAATATATTTATTTATAAAGATAAGTTGTGCCCGCGACAAGTCGCTCCGCGATGCCCCCCCCCCCCACACTTATATACGTTTCGCAGCCGCGCGCGTGAGAACTTTAGGAGATCTCTTCGGGGTTATAGGCGACGCCCCGCGAGGAGAAAATCTTGGAGATGTCGGCTGTGAAATACATGTGCTAAATACATGTGCTAAATAATGACTACCGGTTGCTGCGGTGATGAGGAAAGAGGATCAGGAATACCTTAGGAAATCCTGCAGATTCGCGAGACCATGTAAAAATGAAGGCTAAAGTTGGGCTAAAGATAGAATAACTTGAGAATGCTGCAAGGGCAAAATATATCGAGAATGGGCTCACATTCTAGTCTGCGAGAACTCCGAGTGGTGATAAGGGAAAAAATGAGTGTTAGTACTGTGCTGTAGAAAAACCCAATAAGACAGCGCTGTCAGGCGGAGTATATTGAGAATGGGCCCACATTTTTAAGTAGTCCAAGCAAGAACTCTCCGCAAAATTGAGCTTTGAATATTTCAATTTGCAGGCAGGTTGTGCCCGCCCAAAACGGAAGATTTGGGCTGAAAATCAGGTCAATACGCGTGCACAAAGGGCTTACTTGGTGGAATATTTCGTGTTTGAGCGGCACCATGATTCTCACAAGTTGGTGGGTGAATTAGCCTACCGGGGCCTTTTTTTGAGGACAAAAGGCTGAAAAGCCATTAGTAACGCAGTTGAAAATAACAGCTGAAACCTTCAACGTACATGTCATACTCAGAAATATTCATCTCGGGCCCGCTTGAATGGATGCTTGAAAAAATCCCCCTCGCTAACAACGGGAGCCACTGGCGGCCAAGAAATTTGGACAAAAGAGGCTAAAAAGCGCCAAAAACATGGTTTAAATGGCAGTGGAAAGAATCAACTTACCTAAAATATTTTGGCATTGCACGGGAAAATCAGCTTGCTGGCAGCATTAGCCTGCCTGCAGCAAAATTTTTGGAAAAAAAAGGCTGAAAATAGGTCATAAACGTGCTTGAATGGGTATGGGGAAAGCATCAACGTACATGAGATCATTTGTGTTTGTGCGGCGAAGGTAGCCAGCAGCCCCCGCAGGCTCCACAGCCGACTATGCCACCGTCAAGCTCTCGGAAAAATCAGTTTACTGGTAGCATGAGCCTGCCAGCAGCCAGAAAAGTGTTGGACGTGCAAACCGGCCAACTCAATCTCAATTAAATCTAAATGTAATCTCGATTTATTGGCTTACAATTCTAACTTGTATGGAACAATTGTAATATGTACTATCTCTTGTATACGAACAATCTAGCTACTTACGCTTTGGAGTACCACAAATTATGTCTCTATCCATTTCTGTTTATATAGTATATGTCACTTGTATAGTAGTTTCTTTGTACGCAGTTTTTGTATTTAAGCAGTAGTAGAACAGAATATTACCTTAGTTCTCTGCTTTGCAGTCTCCTCCTCTAAGCTCTCTGTTCAACAAAAAGAAGGTCAAAATGTGCTTAAATGGGTGGGGAAAGCATTAACGCACACGAGAATCTTTGTGTTTGCGTGGCTTTGCCGTGCGCGCTCCATGGCCAGCAACCCCACAGTGGGAGACTCGAAAATTTGAGCTTGCTGGCAGCACAAGCCGGCTGGCAGCCGAAAAACCTTGAGAAAAGGGGCCAAAAAGACGTCAAAAGGTGCTTGAATGGGTATGGGGAAAGCACCAACGTACATAAGAAAAATTCCATCTGCGTGGCTCTGTCGCGCACACCGCAGCTGAAGGCTCGAAAATTGAGTGCTAGCAGCACGAACCTGCTGGCGGCCAAAAATTTTGAAAAAAAATGGCTAAAAATGGTGTGAAAATGGAAGGGGAAAGCATTAATGCACGTGAGAATATTTCTGTTTATGCGGCTTCGCCGTGCACGCTCCGCAGCCAAGAACGCCACGAGATGCTCGAAAAAGATAACTTGCTACGGCACAAGCCTGCCGGTGGCGAAAGTTTTCGACAAAAAAAGGCCTGAAATGATGTTAAAAACGCGGTTAAAATGACGTTAGAATGATTCAACTTACGCAAGAATATGTTGAGTATGCGCGGCTTCACCATGTGCTCCGCATCCCATAACACAATCGTCGAATATTCGAAAAAAATCAGCTTGCTGGGAGGACGAGCTTGGTGGCAGCGATTTTTTTTGAAAAAAAGGGCTCAAATGCCTTCAAAAACCTATTGTGAGCCTCTCTCAGGAACATTGTGCACCATGCCAGCGCAGCTTCCACAAGCCCAATGTACGTCTAAAATCACTTCTGAGCTGCCATATACGACACGGTGGAGTCGGGGGGTGGGGCAAGCCTGCCGGCAGCCAAAGAATTTTGAGATTACATAGTGGCTGAAAACACCTCAAAAAAGGAGGTTTGAAGACTTACACTTCGCGGGGAGAGAAAAAATTGGGTTTTGAGGTGGGGGGCATGGTAGGGGTCCGAGTTCAAGAGGTTTTGGTTGCCAAGGGGAACACAAACTATGCATACATCACCGGGGTTAGCATTGGCAAAATTGTTCCAGAAATGATGATCTATTAGCCTGCAGGTTCTGATAGCGCGGCCTTGAAGATATCCCCACCGCGTTCGTTGGTTTGTGTGCTGAATTTACACTCAATGCACTCAGAAATTGTGTTGAAAAGAAGGCTGCGCCGAGAAAGGCTTTAGAATATTGGCGCGGATACGTCAGGATGCTCCGCGATGTGGATCCACGGAAGACATCTGAAGCAAATATCAGAAGCTGATGAGGGAGAAAGGTGACCGCCGACGAATTCCGGCTGCATGCGTTGAATGTGCGGGTGATGCAAAAGTGATGCAAAAAGAAAATAAAGTTCAGATCTGGTCTACTGAAGCCTGCAGAAGCTCTAGATCCCAGCATGAGTAAAATATAGAAGCAGAAATCCGTAGTCCATGACCCAGAAAAGCCCAGAAAATTGAGTCCAAGATGCGGAGACTTCGGAGAGATATGCGAGCAGCGTGAAATACCGCCGCAATTCGCGGTCATTCAAGTTGATTGTGGAAATATCTGCTCGAGGTTGAGGCTGCGGCCTGGCCGATACTTAGATGCCGTGTTACATGTCAGCGCTGCAGCCTCAGCGCGGTGACGAGGCAAGAAGAAAGAGCGAGAGAGTCACGTGTATGTTAGAAACAAAACCAAATTCTGTGCCTCATATCGTCCGAGTGCGGAAGGTGCCAAAATCCTGCTTCCTGCATTCACCTTTTGGGACACCTGTGGGCCGGCATCTCCCGCACTCAAATACATGTCCCCGTCACTATGGACGACTATCTCTGCATATATCAGCCTTATCTGGCGGCCAGGGACGCCGGAACGACGGAGAAGTCATTTGCACGCATATTCGCGAAATTCGCGAATTAGAAGCAAGTATGTTGCCCCATGATCCGACATATGATCCTCATCATTTTTCTTGGCTGCGCCGCATCTATCGGGCGGTTTCTCGGGCACTGTGGGCGGAATTTGGGGCCAGATGATTAATGGTGCATTTTCGTGTATTTTGCTCCTTGTGTGGTACCCCGTTGACCTCCATCTAATTTTGGTCTTGAAAATTGGTATAGTCATGTCTATTCTGTCCCTGGGAGCTTCCCAGCGCTATCTATCCCAAATCTATGACACAAATCCACTCTGGTGCTGCGACAGCATTTAATTTTGGAGAGACAGAAATGGTGCAAGCGGATCAAGTGAGCGTGCGACATTATTTTTATTGACTTATTCAATCCCCGTTGCTGTGCGTGACTTCTTATCGCATGTTCCAGGGTAACTATGAACTTCGCAAACTTGCGTGCTCAGGCTCTCCAGCACTCGGGAAACCAACACCGTGGACTCGGGTGAAACACCCCGCATCTGGGGCATAAAGATGGGGCGTCGAAAACGGTATTTAACAGGCTCCCTTTCCACCCTTTTTTCATATTCCTGGGTCAGCTCATACCAGTCTTTACCGAAGTCTTGCCGCCTCACATCCATTTCAGACAGCTCAAGCAACTTGGATGTTACTCTGTCTGCGATTTGAAACGGCTCTGTGCTCTTGGATGCACCGAGTCCTTGCGCATGGGGCTTGAGGTGAGTTAACTTTGTGATCATGGCCCACTGTCCATGTTTAGATCTTCATCCCAACAACTATTTCTACATACATTTAATTCATTTAATGTGTTGTTTTTACTTCCTCCCATTCACCTTCTTCCTTACTCTCCTTGTTTACTCTGTATTTGCCTATATTCACTTCGTTCCTTGCCTTCCTTGTACAAATTTTTTATTGATTTCTTCTGCCAGCCATTGTTCACACCTCCGATGCTTACTATTCTCTTCTTACTTACATCATATGCCGCGTTTCTGTGGCGTCCACTTCTTTCCTTCTTTCCACACTTGGCCAGCCTCCCCTCCACAATATTTGATTCATTCATTCATTTCCTCCCTACCATTTGTTATGCTGCGACTCATCTTTTCCCCTTACTTGCTCTTTTGGTCCTGTATTACTCGGACTAGCTTCATTTTTATTATTTACTTACAGCTTCGTTTCATTCTCATTAGTGATGGCTTGTCCTTGTTCTGCGGGCCATTAACTTAGTGCGCTTTTATATCTTCTCTTATCCCTGATGCTCACTATTCTCTTCACCTAGGTGTTTTTCCCCATTACAAGGGTTCGTTGAGCTGCGAAGGGTTCCTTGTTTGCATCCTATACACCACGGCATTTATTACCTTCTGTGCTTGCCCATGCTGACTGTTTTTTATTTATTTCAGGTCCTTTGAACTGTTGTAGCCCTTCGTTGAGCCCCAAAGGACTCTTCTCTCGCATTCTGGCAGAGCTTTGATTCTATGGTGCACATTTTTCTCACCGCATTTTTCATTTGTTTCTGAACCTACCACTAGAGCATCATCCTATCGCTTCCAGCGTGTTCAATAGATTCCTTAACCCTCAGCTTTCGTTGCATTGCCTTCACTTCCTTCAATCCGACTCTGGTGTGCATTTTTCTCACTCATACTTCATGTGTTTCTTAACTGACTTGAACCTGCCCTTAGAACGCCATCCTATAGCTTCCAACCGCGTTCAATAACTTCTTTAAGCCATCTTCCAGGTTAGCTTTCGTTGTATTGACTCCACCTTCTTCAATCTGACTCCGGTGTGTATTTGTTCCAGTTCAACTTCACGGAAGTCTTGCGGCCTCAAATCCTTCTCGGATGGCTGAACAAACTTGAATGGCACTCTAACTACGATTTGGAAGGACTCTGACTCGCAGATGCACCGAGTCCTTACACATTGGGTTTGTGATTATGACCCGATTAGATCTGATCTTCATCTCAACGACTCCAATGACTTAGACACATCCCCAGGCATTGCCCAAGTCCTTTACAAAGTAGAGAACCGATTTCCTTGACTTAATTTACTTTGAACTGACCGTACTTTGATTTTTTTAGAGCTTCACCAAAGCCCAGTCTCTTGAACAAACCCTTGACCCTGGGGGTATCAACTCAACGTTGTAGATTCTTCTGTAAGACACATACTTATCGTCGGTGCTCTGGCCCTAATTGCAGCTGCAAGGTGCGCTTCAATTATGTCTCACATCTCATTCAGGTTCTAACTGATACATATAGCTGCTTGGATACTCAACAAGGTCGACGCATAGCAAGCTTTCCTTCAAGAGAAATGTCTTCTGCAAGTTCTAGATACTAGATTAACGGGACAGGGCTTTGGAGAGCTGTCTAGTTACTAGTAAGTCAAGTTTGACTTTTTCTGAGCTTGAATCCTTTCCCACATACCCACAGTAGCCTTGAGCCATGAGACTTCGGCTTGATGGTCTCATACCGTGTTCTTATACACATCCTCGATGCCTTCAAATTGTAGAAGTGTTACTTTTTACTCAGTAAGCCCATTTCAACTTTTTTTCAACTTGAACTCTTCTAACATACTCGCAGTTGGTTTGAGCCTTAAGGCTTCGATTACTGATCTCATCATGCTGCATGTCATGTAAGTCAGTATCGACTTTTTTTCAACTTCAACTCTTCTAACACACTCAGCAGTCGCTTTCGGCCTATTTAATGGTCTCATACTGTGTTATTATATTCCAGATGACTGGGATAGGGCCTCCAAGCTGTAGTTGAAGTATTGCATTGTAAGTTGACTTCGACTTTTTTTGAACTTGAGAGTTCTTCTATCTGTCCTTACCCTTGAAGCTATCAACGCCTTCCTTCAACCTAATACTCTCATGCTGTGCTCTTATACATGTCCTCCACGACTGGGATGCAGCCTTCAAGTTATAGAAGTGTTGCATGTCACATAAGTCAACTTCCGACTTTTTTGAACTTAAATTTGTTCTAATTTACTCACAGTTGCCTTGAGCCTCAATATTTCACCCTAGTGGTCTCGTACTGTGCTTATATTATCCGCGGTATGGATGTGTGAAATGCGGAGGGTACGGAGTGCAGGCACAGAGAGGTATTTCAAGATGTGAAGGTCAGCACTGTGTGGGTCTTTGCCCACAGGCAGAGATTGTAGACACAGGAGTGTCAGCGAATCCGCCCATGGAACATCATGGTACCCATTAATTAATGTGCATTCAATGAGCCCAGGAGCAGCACACAGCATGTGCAAGACCCCTATTAGATCAAGAGCATAGGCTGGGCTAAACCTCAGTGCTTTGAGGTTCATAGATGCCACAGGTATGGCTGATCCAGCTGGTATTGATCCTGGCTGCTGCATGCAATGTGCATGTGTAAGTTTGTAAAGTAACTTATATCTCTGGAAATGAGCAAACTCTGATCTCCCCCTTCCATCATCGGAGAAGAGGTTGAAGCACCAGAAAAAAGAGTCAGGGTCACTATGATAGATGAGTGCAGGTCTAATAAAAGTATTTACCAGTGTGAGATAATAATCACAGTATTTTCAAATGGATATTGTGGTTTTGCTCAAATGGGGATTTTGTTAGACAATATAGCCACAGATACAAGGAAAACTTTGTATGTAGGAGCCTGTACATGACAGAACCTCTGATTTCACAATTTCATATTTCTGAAATGAAAGATGGTTGATTTGATGGCTGGTTGACTATTTATTCTATAATGTTACTCACCCAGTGTTGCATCGGGTCCACTGATCCCCATGGTGGAACATGGAGGTGTCAAAGCTAACCATCAGCTGGTTCCCAAGAATTCCGAGAAGGTTAGGTCGAGGCAGGAAGGCCATGAGGTGGTAGGGTACCCAGAGAATTAGTTCTCCACAAGGTCCAACAATCCAGCCATCTGGTTGAACACATACAATAGATGAAAATTGGCCAGTCTCAGCCAGGAAAACATTCATAGCACCCTGAGGATGGTGTGGAACTGATGGGTAACTTGTGAAGGGAGGAGCAACAAGATGTGAATGACACCTACCTGGGATGGGATCAGGTTGGGCCTGCTCATCCGATGTGAGTCTGATTTGTATCCGAGTGTCGGTGTCCCACACGCGCACAGTGTTGTCATGGGAACCAGAGACAATGCCGGTCCCATCAGGTGAGAAGGCCACAGACGTGACCAGGCTTGTGTGGCCCTCCAGTGGGGCTCCCATCTGTGTCTGAGTCTCGGTGTCCCACACGCGCACAGTGTTGTCATAGGAACCAGAGACAATGCGGGTGCCATCAGGTGAGAAGGCCACAGACATGACCGGGCTTGTGTGGCCCTCCAGTGGGGCTCCCATCTGTGTCTGAGTCTCGGCGTCCCACACGCGCACAGTGTTGTCATTGGAACCAGAGACAATGCAGGTGCCATCAGGTGAGAAGGCCACAGACATGACCGTGCTTGTGTGGCCCTCCAGTGGGGCTCCCATCTGTGTCTGAGTCTCGGTGTCCCACACACGCACAGTGTTGTCATCGGAACCAGAGACAATGCGGGTGCCATCAGGTGAGAAGGCCACAGACCTGACCAGTGCTTGTGTGGCCCTCCAGTGGGGCTCCCATCTGTGTCTGAGTCTCGGCGTCCCACATGCGCACAGTGTTGTCATCGGAACCAGAGACAATGCGGGTGCCATCAGGTGAGAAGGCCACAGACTCGACCGTGCTTGTGTGGCCCTCCAGTGGGGCTCCCATCTGTGTCTGAGTCTCGGCGTCCCACACGCGCACAGTGTTGTCATCGGAACCAGAGACAATGCGGGTGCCATCAGGTGAGAAGGCCACAGACATGACCAGTGCTTGTGTGGCCCTCCAGTGGGGCTCCCATCTGTGTCTGAGTCTCGGCGTCCCACACGCGCACAGTGTTGTCATCGGAACCAGAGACAATGCGGGTGCCATCAGGTGAGAAGGCCACAGACATGACCAGGCTTGTGTGGCCCTCCAGTGGGGCTCCCATCTGTGTCTGAGTCTCGGCGTCCCACACGCGCACAGTGTTGTCATCGGAACCAGAGACAATGCGGGTGCCATCAGGTGAGAAGGCCACAGACATGACCAGGGCTTGTGTGGCCCTCCAGTGGGGCTCCCATCTGTGTCTGAGTCTCGGCGTCCCACACGCGCACAGTGTTGTCATAGGGAACCAGAGACAATGCGGGTGCCATCAGGTGAGAAGGCCACAGACCTGACCGTGCTTGTGTGGCCCTCCAGTGGGGCTCCCATCTGTGTCTGAGTCTCGGCGTCCCACACGCGCACAGTGTTGTCATCGGAACCAGAGACAATGCGGGTGCCATCAGGTGAGAAGGCCACAGACATGACCGTGCTTGTGTGGCCCTCCAGTGGGGCTCCCATCTGTGTCTGAGTCTCGGCGTCCCACACGCGCACAGTGTTGTCATAGGAACCAGAGACAATGCGGGTGCCATCAGGTGAGAAGGCCACAGACATGACCGTGCTTGTGTGGCCCTCCAGTGGGGCTCCCATCTGTGTCTGAGTCTCGGTGTCCCACACGCGCACAGTGTTGTCATGGGAACCAGAGACAATGCAGGGTGCCATCAGGTGAGAAGGCCACAGACATGACCAGTGCTTGTGTGGCCCTCCAGTGGGGCTCCCATCTGTGTCTGAGTCTCGGTGTCCCACACGCGCACAGTGTTGTCATGGGAACCAGAGACAATGCAGGGTGCCATCAGGTGAGAAGGCCACAGACATGACCGGGCTTGTGTGGCCCTCCAGTGGGGCTCCCATCTGTGTCTGAGTCTCGGTGTCCCACACGCGCACAGTGTTGTCAATGGGAACCAGAGACAATGCGGGTGCCATCAGGTGAGAAGGCCACAGACATGACCGGGCTTGTGTGGCCCTCCAGTGGGGCTCCCATCTGTGTCTGAGTCTCGGTGTCCCACACGCGCACAGTGTTGTCATAGGAACCAGAGACAATGCAGGTGCCATCAGGTGAGAAGGCCACAGACATGACCGGCTTGTGTGGCCCTCCAGTGGGGCTCCCATCTGTGTCTGAGTCTCGGTGTCCCACACGCGCACAGTGTTGTCATGGGAACCAGAGACAATGCGGGTGCCATCAGGTGAGAAGGCCACAGACATGACCAGGCTTGTGTGGCCCTCCAGTGGGGCTCCCATCTGTGTCTGAGTCTCGGTGTCCCACACGCGCACAGTGTTGTCATCGGAACCAGAGACAATGCGGGTGCCATCAGGTGAGAAGGCCACAGACATGACCATGCTTGTGTGGCCCTCCAGTGGGGCTCCCATCTGTGTCTGAGTCTCGGTGTCCCACACACGCACAGTGTTGTCATGGGAACCAGAGACAATGCGGGTGCCATCAGGTGAGAAGGCCACAGACCTGACCGGGCTTGTGTGGCCCTCCAGTGGGGCTCCCATCTGTGTCTGAGTCGCGGTGTCCCACACACGCACAGTGTTGTCAAGGAACCGGAGACAATGCGGGTGCCATCAGGTGAGAAGGCCACAGACTCGACCAGTGCTTGTGTGGCCCTCCAGTGGGGCTCCCATCTGTGTCTGAGTCTCGGCGTCCCACACGCGCACAGTGTTGTCAATGGAACCAGAGACAATGCGGGTGCCATCAGGTGAGAAGGCCACAGACATGACCACGCTTTGATGACCATTTAACACAGCATCTGTGCCCTGGCCAGCTCAGGCTGCCACCAGATTTCAACCCCAGTGTCATCAACCCACTTCCACAGTATCTTTTTCTGGTTCGAGATGTGGCTGGGGCAAACGCCAATGCAGACACATAAATATGTGGAATGGACACGGCAATTGGGTGACCAAAGCCCCTCACAAATCTTATGGCATCCTGTACATCTTCTTTCAGTTCACAGTTAACCTGTTCCCATTCCATGAGTGGATGCATTACTCGGATTATGCATTACCTACCGGAAGCCATCTGTCTAGGGTTCTTAATGCTGTTGATGCAATCCCTGTCACACAACGAGCACTTAGTACCTCAAGCCAAAACAACAGCTGTGTGTGCATGAATCTTAAAATATCTGCCAGCAGTGATTCCTTCTCCACCACACTCTGGAGATGTGCAGACCAAAATCGGCATGCATAGTACAAGTGATTGGAAACTTTCTGTGCCAGATCAGGTATAACATCATTCCGAAAATATGAGCTTTCCACCCCAGTGATGTTGAATCTCAATTGCTCTGCCATAGTCCGGAAACAGGCAGATGCCATTCGCTGTTCATGTACCATCTTTTTGTAATTGAATGGTGATTCATTTGGAAGGTTGACAAGAAAATCAACAAATGACTGATGCACAAATCGGAGGCCTGATTCAGAATCAAGAACAGAGTTCATCTGTGTGCACACAAAGTCAAGGTCCTGGCTGGTTAATTGATGGAACTAGGGCATGCATATCTTCCAATGCCAGTGGGATCTGTGCCACAAGTATGGCTCCAGCAACCTGTTTGAATACCTCCACATTGCGGGTTGACAAAAACCTTGATTTGAGAAGATCTTGGTAGAGATGGTCCAGTTGGTTCATATCATGTTCCTCATTTTGTTGTTTCTCCTTCAGTGTCTGTATTATCCGTTCAAGCTCTCTTTTGGGTTGACTATCCCCCACAAGCTTCAAAACAGTGCTGGCCCAGATGAATAATCCAGCAGCTGCATCAGTGAGAAGTTTCAAGTCTTGTGAGGTTGGCCAAGGATGTGGCAGTGATTGATACTCGCTCTGAATAGCATCAAACCCCTGACACAGATAATTCTCAATGTCCAGGTGTGATTCTGAGGTGGTCTTCTCTCCAACCTCAAGAACCTTGCACTGTGATCCCATTGAGCCCAGCACAGAGTGTATATTTTTCTCATTACGGCTGGTGACAAAGAGTTTCACCTGTGATGACACATGTTTCCAGCGACTGAGAGCCCCTAGAACCTGCTTCTGGTAGGACCGGGATTCTGTCAGACCCCCACATTCATCTAGGGCATCAATGACCAGTATAGGCATTCTCCCAGGAGGCACTGCAAGTGGATTCTCCAGAGACTTGATGATGAGCTTCTCAAAGATATCCTCATAGCTTGTGATATGTGGGAGAATTTCCCTAGACTCCAATGCCAGAATCACTTTGCTCCGAATCTCAGGGTATTTGTCTGCAAGATCATATGCCACAGAGCACCAAAGAGCCTTTGGGGTCTGAGACAAAAACTCTTCACGTTTGAAGAAGAAGCTGGATGCTAAACGCCCAGATTCCAGGAACTGTGCTGTAACTGTCATTGCAATAGCTGATTTTCCAGTGCCGGGATACCCATGGAGCCAGAAAACATTGGGACCATCCAAGTCATTTGCCCAATCATGAATGCTCTTGAGGATGTCGTGCCGAGTTCCGGGCATGCATGGCTCTGGACCCTGTTGTATTTCTGGGGCCTTTGGTCTGAGACTCTGCAGTTGCCTGTCTTGCACTATTTTGTTTGCTCGGGAATGGTGTGCTTATAGATTTACAGGTCACTCACTGGTGCTGTCTAATAGGACTTTGAGCTGTGTCTCCATCATTGCTATACTTATACCAGACTGCACAGCAAGACCACGGTCAAATTTATTTCTGAAGGACAGAAACTGCTGGGTAAGCTTGTCTAGTTCTTCTCTTGTCTTGATGCCAAAAGTGAGGGAAAGGATCCTTGCTGGCATTTAAAGTGAGATACACGGAATTACAGAACCAAGAATGAAACAAACACTTCAGAGATTGAGTACTGTATTGGGCTATGAAATTTCCAGTTGCATGAACAATGGGATAAACCTCTTCCATGGCCTGTTTCAACTGAGCCAACTTGGCAAACTGCTCTACATCAGCAATGCAGGCCAAGACATCGGCCATATCCTGGAGTAGAGCAGTTATGTCTGCGTCACATTTATGTTGCTCCTGCAGCAGCTGTGTTTCCTCAAAATCAGCAAGTGTATATTTTGGAAGTGTGAAGACCTGGAATACCTTGTAGATTTGATCCACACTTCCAAAAATTGCCCTGGCAATTGAATTTGCCTGATAAAAATGAGTTTAAATAGATGCTTGTGACTCCAATCATCGCACTCACCTCACTTGCTGCAAGACCCAAAGCAAGGAATGTTTGTAAGAATTTTGAGTATTTCCCCAAGAGGTCCAAAACACTCTGCAACTCTGCAGCACGGGCAATTCCTGCACTCAGGATATTCACTGTCGCAGTTGGCTCCTTGAAGCATTTGTCGGAGATTGTGCATGCTAGTTTATATTCACCACGTACCATACTAAAACTGATACGGAATTCTGCAGATGGGTTGGTGAAGAGGTGATCTGGATGTGCCTGGTGAATATCACCGGATAACACTGGTGCCAATACACACACCAGTCAACTGTGACACTTTCTGAGTTTCGAGAATTCCCTTGGCAACTGCGGCAGTGAATTCAATCATGGTGAGCACCGTGCGGTGTGTTGACCAGCGGCTGCTCTGGACAAGCTCAACCTTAAGAGCAGAGCCACTCTCGAGAGAACTGCAAAATGGTGTGTAGCAGTGAGAATAATGCCATGTTTCCACAACGCACTAGGGGGGATCAAATTCAATTTTGCAGCGGGCATCCTTCAGATCTGCTTTCCTGATTGTTGTACCATCCAACCGGACTTTGACAACACAGTCTTTTGTCTTTGAGGCTCGGAGGTCGATCGCAGATATACCTGTATTATTATCGATTGAAATCAGAGCACTGGTACCACACCAAAACAACGGAACTGACTAGATATCTGCACACTGAGGCTACGGCATATGAGATACGAGCCGGCAGTGGATTTGCTTTGGGTCTCTCACCTTTGGTTCGCTGGAGGCATTCTTGAAGGCGCAGTCGAGATTGCAGGCGACAGTGAGAGATGAAGTGTCGTGGCGTCCTCGTGAGGATAAGAAGCTGACATAAGCACCGGTCATTTCGGAAGAACTTCTCGTTTGACACATACCCCGTATGTAAAGTATGCACCCACCCCCAATTATCGCCTTCCCTTCGCCCTTCCGCGCGCTCCGCCAGCAGCTACATCGCGCCCATATGCTGCCACGCACACGTCAGCGATGACCACAGCTCATACATTGTCGACCGGCCCACGACGTCCGCGTACTCTTCGCCTACGATGAGCTTCCCGTGCGAGCGACGCTCGCCCTTCCCGTCGTCCTTCGTTTCAATCCTCCTTCGAAGCTGTATCTGCGCCTTCGCGAATATCGCCGCTCGTACTTACGCAGTCCCCGTCCGCTCATCCATATGCCGCTCGCTCATTCACTCCCAGAGCAGATAACGCTCCGCCGTCTGTCCTCCTCCTGCGTCACGCAATCGCAATACATCTGATTCGTATTAGTGCGACGTCCCTCACCGGTAGCATACCTGCGCCCTATCACCCGACCCGTCCCGTGCAGGACGTCGGAGAACACATCGTCGCGGTCGTTGCCTCACCGAGATTTTGTGCTCGATGCGGCCTTCCGCATGGGCGACGCTCTCGTCCAGTTCTGTTCCACAGTATCCAATGCTACTAGCTCGTCCTAGGTACGCCGATTTCCCCTTCCTCCCCTTCCGTTCCTTCCTCGTCACTGACATTGCGCCAGCCACTCGCCCCCTCGAAATAAGACATCCGACGCCCTGCTCGCGCTTGTGGGCGACGAGGTATTTAAATGTACGTCACACCCGCGGCTCCCTTTCCCGAATACTCCTCATTCCGACTGACCGACTCCCTCACTCACAGACGAAATACCCCGCCGCTCCCACTCCGCGCTCGCCCTCGAGCCGTCCCTGCGCCGGCAGTGGGTGTTTGCGTGGATGGATGTCTTGCTCTTCGCTGATGTGTGTGCGGGAAGCGAGTGGCGCGGGCTGTGTGATAGCGACGCGACGCAATACAGGGATAATGGCGTGGCGTGCTCCCCGCCGGCGGTGTGTGGGGTCGCTCGTGGGCGCGAGGGGGATGGATGGATGGAGAAGGAGGACATGCGCGAGGAGGTGCGCGAGGTTATGCGCCGGATGGATGCAGCAGCTGCGCGCGCGGTGGTGGTAGACGGCCTTGGTGCAGCGAGTGAGGTCGAAGCAGTGCGGCGGGGGATGGAAGTTGGAGACACAGTACAGGCGTCGTGCGCCTGTGCTACCACTCACGGTGGTATCGCTTGCGGTGGTGTCGCTCGGGCTTGCGATATCGCTCGCGATAACGAGCGCAGTGGACAGCGAGACGTGCGAAGGGATGTGACGAGGGATCGGCAGCGCTGCTGCCGTATCCGCGCCAGTCGGGTGCGCTGTCGAGCGGCGCGGGGAATTGGGGGTTGTGTTCCCAATGTCCCCTGGGACACTGGTGGTGCGTCATGCCTGAATGCCTGCGATACCGCTCGCAATAACGAGCGCGGTGGAGAGCGCGGTGTACGAGCGGCATGTGGCGGGGGATCGCCAGTGGTTTCGCCGTGTATGCGTCAGTGGGGCTCACAAGTCACAAAAGTTACACTGCGCATTTCAATTCACTATGTACAAGCTTACGACTCGCCTTTACCGACTTAGACTAGTGCTGGCCAAAAATACGATACGAAAATATATATTTTGAATATATACACTAGACTTGTACCAAAGAGTTGTCCGCACGCAAATAGGCGCCTCCGGATGCCGACGCTCGCAAAATCCGAGGGTGCATGCACGCGCGGGCGGCACGCAGCATGCAACAGACACAGGGACGGCGCCCCCGTGCCCGTGCCCGTCTCACCCGCACGCCTCTCACGGAGCGCGCGCGCCTCACAAGCGCCGTCGCGAGGTTGGGCGTACGAGCGCAGCGTGCGCCAGCCCGAGTCAGTGCGTCTGGCACGACGTACTCGACGCCGAGACCCGCGCTGCCGAGCTCGCACAGGTCTTACACCACGCTCCATGCGACGTAGGAGCCGCCCTCCGTCTGCAGCAGCGCGCCGCTTCGCCACGCGGGGCAGGCATGTGCCAGCGAGTCGGGGGTGCGAGACGCGCCTCGCAGTATGCGCCCGCGCAGCTCTACACTCGCGCCCGTGCGGTATGCCGAGTCCGCGCAGGTCTGACACCACGCCTGGAGCCGCCGCATCGGCGTCGCCTGTCTGCCACATACGTCTGCAGAAGCAGCGCGCACGCGCCGCCTCGTCACGCGGGGCGTGCAAGACGCGGCCTCGCAACGTGCGCCTGCGCGACTCGGCGCTCGCTGCGCGTGCGGGCGAAGCTTGGGGGCGCGAATGCGCTGCCCTCGCAGTCGGCGGCAAGTGCCAGCGGCGGCCGGTGCTCGCCGCGGCGGCTCGTACGAGTCTGTGCGGGGTCGCGGTTGGTGGGCTGGCGCGCGACGCGAGAATGAGCGGCACCGGGCGCGGGCTCGTATGCAGCTGCATGGCTGGAGACTTGCGCGCATAGGAGCTGCAGCACCGCTCGTCCGGAGGGTGGAGGAGAAAGTAAAAAACAAAAACAAAGACGGAGGACTTGGCAGACTTGACTTGCGAGAGAGGATGTATCTAAATAGAAAGAAGTAGTTAGTAAGGAAGTGAGAGGGAAAGGCAGGGGCGTTAAGGAGAAGAAGACCGGCGCAGTCAACGGCCGGTTTGCCAAGAGGGTGACGGAGTCGGCGAGCACGCCACCGAGTCTGCGCGGGGACCCGCAGCAGACTCGCTGGATTTGGCGGCTGGGGTTGGCGAGCGCCGAGTCCAGGATTCGAGGAGGGCAGGGCCGTGGGTGGTGGTCAGCGTCGGCGCGTATGCGGCTGGACCAGCGGTGTAGTGGGCGCGCGGTCCGCTGTGTCGACGCAGCGCAGGGGAGGTGGCCGTACGGCGGGTGAGCGGGACGTGCGGAAAGCGGTGTCGTCGAGGAGGAAGAGCGCGGCTAGGGTTAGGACGCACCAGGGCCATCCGCCGGCAGAACGCCGTTCGGGCGGGGTCTCGAGGCCGTAGTTGTATTCGCGCGGCCGACCTCGGGCCAGGGATCGATGTCACGGGGCCTGGGGGCAGGCGCGGGGATGCGGACAACGAACGGGTCGTCGTCCTGCGGGGGCGGTGCTTGGGCAGCAACCACGGCAGGAGGGGCAGCGCGGCGAGCTGCTGCGCGGATTGTCCAGACATTCTGGACAACGGGGGCGGGTTTTGTATTTAAATTTTGAGGCTGGGCGCGCGGGGATGCAGGGCGGGTGAGGATCTGAGACGAGCTGGGTGTGCTGGGAGACGAGTGCGGGGCGGTCGATGGACTAGACGACGATGCGGTGGATGCGGTGCTGCTGCTACTAGCAACTGGCTTTGGCGGGGCCTGTCTGCGAGGCCCCTTTGCGCGGTCTGCATACGAGATGGGGGCGCTGGGAGCAGCCATCGCAGTCAATCCGGTCACCGGCGGACTGTTTGGCTTTGTTGCCATCCCTAAACCTTCTTTCTCGACCACGATCTCAGCGGTGTCGTGACTGGGGCTGCTGAGCTAGCCAGACTCATCGACGGAGATCCGCGGCAGAACAATATAGATGTTTAAAAATTATCTTCGGGGCCAGCGATACTGCTAAGATATATTACCTCGATCATGTCTCAATCTACTCGCTCTTCTCGTACACGCCGTTCAAGCCACCACCATCTATAAAAAATATGCCAGTGTCGAAGCCTCGATTCTCCTTCAGACCTCCTCTTTGAATATCTCAGGCCGTCATGTTCAGTGGCCATGGTAAACTCGATAAAAGCTTCTCCCGAGTTCTCTGCCCAAGCTAAGTTTCGATCAGGCCGCGACGCTCTCCTGCCTTTGGCATTGTTTCTGTGCCTCAAAACCAAAGAATTAACTCTATCCAATGCGCATTTTGTTTATTGTGAGCCTTGAGCCTCTGGAGCAAAAGAAAATCGCCCAGAGTCGTTCTTCAAGTTCGGAAGCCGGACACTGCCAGAACAACCCCCGGGCCGGTCGCTGAACTTCCAACCACTGCATCCGCCACTCTGTGACTCGCCTTCCCGGCGCTTGCGCGAAGTAATGTCGTACTAGACGAGCCACTTGCCACCGAATACGTCCATACGCAAAATCTTCAAGTTACCAGATACGAATGGCGCCGCCGCCGCTGGCTCACGATTTCCGCGCCTCTCCCAGGCTTATAAAACTCCTTGTGATGCCTACGGCTCTTCCAGCGGCCCGCTACGCAGCTTCAGGATCGGCCACGAGCCCGTGCTAACCGCTGGGGCTGCTAAGCTACCTATGTAGACTCACCTATCCGCTTCTCTCGGCGTGCGCCCGGCAAAACAATATCGATGTCGACAAATACTTTTTCCTGCACAAATCATCTTTGTGATCATACTACTTGAGACTCAACTTCAAACCGCAGTCTCCTGCAAAGTTAATCTACTCGCTGGATACCGCTAAAGCCCATCGCCGTCCCCACAACAGCCTTTTACCTTGAAAATATGATTCTCTTCGAATGATTCAGATTGCACAGTGACTGAGAGAATGCTAGTTTGTCAGTGGTTTCCATCCCTCTACTCGTGCCAGGTCTCTCGCCTACGAATTTGAGCGGTAAGCCTCGAACCAATCTCACAAAGACACCACAAACTGAGCGTGAGTTTTGTTAGATTTGAGCCTCTCATTCGATGCGACGTGCCTGCGCCGCAAAATCCGCATGCTCAATCCAACCCGTAAGTATCTCTCCTCCTCTTTACCCGTCATCCCAGCCAAGTTCGAATCGCGACCGGCATTCAATATCGAACCGATTCGAGTCGAGCAAAAAAAAGAATTACGCCGGCTATATTCCTCTTTGCTCGCGAAAGAAAACCTCTTCGTCCCCCCGTTCGATTTCACCGCGTCAAAACGATCGCTCAACGAACCCTCGAACACCTCTCGTAGTTATGCTTTTGTGGAGTTTCGCAGCCAGCGTGATGCTGAAGATACCTATTATGATATGTAAACCGCTCACCACTTGCATTTCTATCTTCGTGTTCGCTTACATCCTCCGCTTAGGCATGGTAAAGATTTTGATGGATCCCGCTTGAGTATCCAGGTATGCTGGATCGCTTCCAAAACTCATTCCCGCGCTCACAATGTTCACAGCGGGCAAAAAACCCTCCTTCGTCTGTCTGGCGCTATGAAAGAGGTCCTCCCAGGTCGTCGCGCGACAGAGACCGCTCCCGCAGTCCCCGCCGCCGCTCCGACCGGGACGACCGTGACAAGAACCGTGCGGAAGACAGGGACAGGGACAAGGACATGAGACCGCGGCGAGAGGCGCAGGAGGAGCAGGTCCCCCGTCGAGAGACGCAGAAGCAGGACACCCGAGAGATGGCGGAGTGCGTCGCCAGAGAGGAGACGGGACGACAGGGCGAGGACCCCTCCGCCCACTGAAGAGCCCCCCAAGACGCAGGACGACAGAGCGCAAACTCCTCCGTTTGAGAATTGACCGCTCCATGAGCAGTAGCATTTCTATGAACCTTCGTAACCACTTTTCTTGAAACATCTTGTCGTAGCATGACCGAAAAAATCGTATTGTAGTAAAAATGAAACTTTGATTTTGACTTCTTTCTATCTTCTCCACTAGCTTAGTCTTTTATACATAGGGGGGATGTAAGTTGTTCAACGCTCTGCGCCGTGGAATCTGCATTCGATCCGACTTTTGTGTCTCGCCGACGTTCTCCTTGTAAGTTTCTCGCGCCACGTCGAGCAGTCTGTTGCAATTTGTTTTGGGGAAGTGATTATTTTTTTCCTGTCGAGGAACTATCGCGTTACCTTTACCGCGTACACCCTCGCGTTCACTGCAGCGATCCCGCCCTGGAAAAATCAGCAGTGGAGATGGCATTAGCCTTTTGTCGACAAACCTTGGCAGGCGCCCCGTCGTCATTCAAGTTTTCGCAGACTAGGGTCTCGATGTTGGCAAGTCTTTCATCCGACAGCATCTAGTCGTGATATGCGGATATTCATACTCGGAGAAATTCTCACCCACCTCGCAAATGATTTTCAACAACTGGGATTGGCACCCTTCGAGCGCTTTTTGCAGAAGGGGCAGATTTCGCACGACATTTCGCAAGTTCAACATCTGGGAAACGCGTGCTGCTGCCGGTTTTGCACTGCCCGTCGGTTTTGTTTCTGAAGATGCCAGCTGATCAAGGATGAGAAGGAGCGGCTACAGGTATTATATACGGGACGTACGGATGCGACTAATTTATCGAAATCCATCTTGTCTAGGGTCTTGAGGGCGGTGCGCACGTCTGTAAACCGTTCTGCTTGAACGAGTTCTGGCAATTATGTTGGTGCAATTCTGACTTCGAAATAGTTGATTACCTTCCACGACATCGAGACGAGCATCAATGGAACTTTGAGCTGCGGCGATCTGCTCAGTATCGGGCAGTTAAAAATAGAAAATGACCTACAGGTAATGGGAGACAAAATATTAACGCGAAGGAGACGGGATGCCATTGCGGTAAACGTATGATTGACGGTTTTGGGAAGGCATCAGAAAGAACAAAACCTCCGGGAGAGGATAGGAACCTACCTAAAGAGCGAGTGCGAAGACTTCTTGAAGGACATGTTTCCGACAAGTTCCAGATTGCGCGCAGTGTCAGGATCGATCATCATGGTCCCCTCCACCGGGACATATCGGATCCATAAGGACGCGGAGGCAGTGCGCATGTTGAGTTTCGTTTCGGCGTGTTTAAATAGCGCGCATACAGCAGAGAGCGCATAATATCTATGCCAGGTTGAGAAAAAAGACCAAAAAAAGGCAGGCTCCTACCCAGCCGCACGTTACGAGGTTAATATACAGAGGAGGTGGGGTTTTTCAGTGAATGTTACCGGAAATTCCGGACCGTGTGACTGTAATGTGACTGAGTGACAAAGTTGGTGAAGAACCTCTCCACGGCGGCTGGACGAAAATATATACAAACAACATAGCCACATTTTCATCAAATCCGCAAAACGCATCTCAAATGGCTTCCACGATACGAATAAAATTCGTCTTTCATCGCCAAAGACGTTATTTTATCTTGATAAGTGATATAATTGCAATTTAGAATGAAAAATAAACTTTTTCAGTAGCAATGGGCTGCTTGGTTGCAGGTATTTAATACTTCCGGTCAGTTCTCTTCTAAGCATGTTATTCTGACTTTTCAAACTTAAGGGGAGCAATGTAATAGTAGTATTGAAGTCACTCACAATGATGGAAGATTTTATTCATACTGTGAAAGCCATTTGAGACGCGTTTTGCGGATTTGATGAAAATGTGGCTATGTTGTTTGTATATATTTTCGTCCAGCCGCCGTGGAGAGGTTCTTCACCAACTTTGTCACTCAGTCACATTACAGTCACACGGTCCGGAATTTCCGGTAACCCATTTCTGTATTCACTGAAAAACCCCACCTCCTCTGTATATTAACCTCGTAACGTGCGGCTGGGTAGGAGCCTGAAAAAAAGGTGGATGTATGCGCACTTATTTGATACAGAAAGTAAGGTTTTCAGCTCGCTTATCGTCTTCTACGCACAGCTAAGAGATAAACTCGACGCCTGAATTGGGTATGTGGAGAGAGAAGATGCGAAGATGAGAGAACATACCACCAGTTTCATTCCAGTATTTCCTGCCTATGGGCTCCACGGGCACCCCGGGAAACTCCTCATATATGAACTCTACCAACAAGGACGCTGTCGTCCCCTCTGCCGTCGAAAGAAAAGTGTCTGGGACGAGAACAAGCACAGGAGGGTGCAGGTGCATTTGATGAAGCGTTTCGACGTATGTCTGACAATCTGCGAGCTAAAAACCCCTCAAAAAACTGGCCAGATAACAAGTGGTTGAGGAAGAAACGAACCTGCACGAGGATGACTCTTCCCGTGTCTCTGTCGAGCGCGGCAAACCCTACTTCGCGCGCGACGCCTCTTCCTTCAAGAAGAGCAATGACATAGCTTCCATCGTGACGTACGGACGCGGAGGTGGTCGGTCGAGCGGTGCCTTGGCGCGTTTGCCCAGTACGAGGACGCGTCTGGCCAGTTGTGGGACGCGAAGTGTTCGGACGCGACTGCTCCGTATTAGAACGCGACGTGAATGGTCGGGACGATGGACGCGATTTGAATTGAAATGGGCGTCGAGTAGAGGTCCGAGGACGGCCGATGCATTTCAGGAATAAGATGGAAGAGACAAGACTCGGATCGGATATGGAAATCAAGCTGCCACAGGCTGCCACATTGGGGGCATCGATACCGGTTTCTGACTCGAACCGCCACAGTGATACCGATATTCTCTTCTCACTCGTTCCACACGCTACTCAAGGTAAGAAGCTTCATTTGTCACTCTAGTTTGGTTCATCCAGCAGCTATGACGCCTGGATCTTTTGTGGATCACTGTGAAATATCCAGCTGAGGAGCAAGCCGGAGCTTTGGAATCGTGGAATCATCTCTGTGCGGCTTGAGGGCACCAGAGTGACTCTGAAGCTGGGCTTTTAATTCGGATTTGAGGGGACCCGAGAGTGTATTCCGAGTGTTTACGCTTCGACTTCGACAAACTTGAAAGTCTGCTGGGCTCATCTGACTTTCAGAAATCCCTAAATGCCAATCACGCCCCAGGACGTGGCGAATGCGGAGGAAATCAGCGACCTCACTCTCTCCAATGCTGGCGATCGAGTCGTGTATTCTTTAGGCTCCTTGCATACGGTCAAAGGCGAGCCCAAGTCCCAAGCTCTTTGGCTCGCGGTAGGGCTGCCGCCCGTGACCGTTGCGACGGTTCCACGGCACCCGTCGAACGGGTGCCGTGCCCGTTCCGTCAACCATTTCCCCTCGACCTCAACAGCACGGTCGCGGCACGGAATTACAGTGCTACGGCCCGTTGAAAAACGGCCGTCACGGCCGTTCAACGGCTTAAATTTTATTGCATGCAGAAACATTATTCCACGCGCAGTTCTGGTTCAGGAAGGACATATGTGTTCTGATATGTTTCTCCTTCATTATTTACAACTTCTCTTCCCTCCAGTCTTCACAATACAAAGTCTTTGTTCCATCACAGCAATTGCCGTAACTGTGATGGCATGTCCAATCTAAGTTCAACTACCTGTCGGCGGCGAGTTTTTTTCCCCCTTAAACAAATATCTGTCCGTTCAAATTTCCTTGCACTCTTTGGGCATTTAGGTTGTGATCATGAGGTGGGCATACTCACTGATTCAGTTGAGAAGTTTTCTCGCTGCTTAACATCGGCTTAGCAATTGGTATATGCGTTCACTCGTATTCAAAAACAGTATGCTGCAACAAAGAAATTCTAGGACACACGTTAAAAGGGGTGCTCAATTCTTAAACCGTGGCGTGGTGCCGTGGCATATTTGGTCGAAACAAATAAAGATTCAAACTCCGCTTCGTCTTGGTCTCAACCCCACTGTTCCTACCCACATTTTAGAGACAAATAAGCTCCATAATATATTCAATGAGGTAAATAATGGTACCCCAAGTGTTATCTTCCTTCAATACAACGTTCACTGCAAGATATAAGTAGATATATTTGTATGAATGTGGCAAAACCTCCAAGTTGCGGGCCCTCCAAATTTGTCAGACCTTGTTAAATTGATCCAGATGAGTGACTAAGTGGTTAGGGTGAGTTTAGAGTCAAAATTAGGCTAGGAAATGAGGCAGGGGGAAGTGCAAAACGGTTTGTTTCCTGGCGGAGTTTGAATCTTTATTTGTTTCGACCAAATATGCCACGGCACCACGCCACGGTTTAAGAATTGAGCACCCCTAAAAGGTCACTTCTGCGGTTAAAATAGCTCAAACAATATTTTCTCAACCCGTGGGCCCGTCAACAACCCGTTACGGCCGTGCCGTTGACCGTACCGTGAGGAACTTTTTAGCCCACCCAACGGGCCGTTGTTCGACGGCCCGTTGCCGTCAAGTAGCCGTTGAATCGACGGCCGTTGCCGTCACGGGCACGGGTGGCAGCCCTAGCTCGCGGAAACCGCTGCGACAAACAGCGCAAAGAAAATCACGTCTGGCAGGTTTGATGACCGATGTCCAACATTCCACCCCATATCTAGCGACATCTTCTTTCTATCGGACCGCCACAAGGTCAGAGGTCCTTCCCAAATATACCGATTCTCCTCTTCTGCGTTCGGTGGGGAGTCCCTTGCGGTTACAACTTACGCCTGTTGAAAACTTGAAAGGTGTTTCGACGTATGCGATATCCCCCGATGGACGTTGGCTGGCGTACATTAGTCCAGATGAGCCCGCCAAGAAGGATGAGGAGGATGCGCCAGAGTACGTAAAGATCTGGAGGGAGAAGAAGGAGCTCGGACGCCTGCGTCTACTTGATCTCAGTGGTGAAAGTAAGGAGTAAGTTACTATCCTACTCGACTTGAACAGCCTGATGAAATGGCTTCAGCACCCGCACAATCGTCTCCGTCGATTTCCATGTCCAATCCTTCACTTGGTCGCCAGACAGCACTCGAATTTTGTACCGGCTGGTCGAACTTCCCGACTGGAGAGCAATGCTTTTCCAACATTCGTGAGGAGGTCGTATCTATTCTGCATGAGCCCTTCCAATCCACACCATTACGAGTCCACCCACACCTTCCGGACAGCGACAGCGTGTGGCCTGTAGGCTGTGGAGGATAAGATATTTTATCTCGACCACGCCCAGCCCACGAGTTCTTTCTCCCTCTGGTCCATCGAGCCATCCTCGTCTCCTGTTCACATTGCATTCGGGGACAGTGATGACGCGGATCGACTCGTCAACCTTGAAGGTGCTATTGCCGTCGAGGTCGCCTGCGGCTTGGAAACGCGCATCGATGTCGTGTTAGACTCCGCTCGCCAGATCACAGTCGTTGAAACCTCCAACGACTCTTTTGGTGACTGGGACATCAAGCGCGTGGGGAACGCATATGTCTATGCCGTGGTCCGCAGCTCCTGCGTCACCGGTGAACCTGAAAACATCCGGAGTGGCTCCACTGCATCAGCCGGCGTCGAAGTCAAGCTTTCGTCGCACCATGAGTGGATGACTCAACCCTGCAGACTACCGGCACCCTTATCTGCTTGCTTCGCATGGCTTCCTCGTGCTGTGTCCCAACTATCGCGGTAGCCAGGGCCGCGGCAGCAGCTTCGCTCGCGCATCTAACGGTGGAATGGGCACCCTCGATTACGCGGACGTGGAATCGATGCTCGCCGCGTCCATCGAGCGTGGGTACACCGACCGGGACAAGGTGGCGATCGCGAGCTACAGCCAGGGAGGATTTCTCTCCGCATGGGGCTGCACGCGCCCCGGCGCAATTGGGAAGGCGGGCGTCCTAGGCGCAGCACCGACGGACTGGGGAAGTATGATTATTTTTAATGACCTTCCGCACATGGCAGTGCGTACATCTTTTATATCCCGAGCATTAAGTATTCTTATTCTGGCTCCGAGACGGAATTTGCGGGTAGTGCGCCTTGGGCTGGAGGCGAGCGACGGTACCTTCAAGGTAGCCCCATGCACGACGTGAAAAATGTGACTGCGCCACTGTTGCTCGTCCATGGGCTGAATCGCACATTGGCGGAAACGCACGGCCTCCCGCTGGCGCTCTTGTATCAGGAATCTGGTTTTGTGTTTACGCTGAAGAAGAGCGAGATTGAGGGCGAGCTTCCGAGGGGGTTCATCAATGCGTCGCTCAAGAAGGGAAAGTGGGCTTTTTCGAGCATGGATTTGGTTCGTTTTGCACCTCTCGTTACTAGTTTGAAAATTGAACAGGGTCTAGATAAAAATGAACGCAAGAATGAAGGACGCGCTGGATGAAACGCTAATTTTGAGCGACAAGTGAGTCCAGTTTTTTAATTGAGCATGTTGCTTCTAACTTCATCGCTCTTCAAATGAAGAATCATTCAGGATCTCGTCGCCGAAATTTTGGTGGACGTTGGAGCGCTTTATAAGGGCTTCTGAAGCGGTAGGATTTTCTTGCGAATAATGGTTTGACGATCGCGTATTAAAAATCCACAGGTTGCTCTGGTTGATATGCTATGGTCGTTTGCTCATACCTCAATTAGTTTGTCTTCTTTGGCTCTGTTGTTTTCATATGCACTAATTATATATGCGCAGTGCGCAACTATGGTATGTTTATTTTGGTTGAGTAACGGGCCTTAATATGTGGTGCTCGCAGTGCGCCCAGAATTTACAGGAACGCTAGCAATCAGGTCCGGGCGTCATCCGGTTCTGGGAGACCATTACATCTGCAGGGGCCCTTGTTCTGAATGACGTTTACTGCGATGATTCCTCCTCTTTTCAAATTGTACAGGGTCCTAAGTACGTCGGCCAATTTTTTTCTTGCAGACTCATCCTAGCTCGACTTAATTCAAGCATGTCCGGTACGTACACTAACAGTACCGGTTGTGTATCGGACTCGAACCTTACTTCACCGCATACAGGCAAGAGCACCTATCTGAGACAAGTTGGACTCTTGACCGTCCTCGCGATGTGTGGCTGTTTTATCCCCGCAGAATACGCAGTTTCCGGCGGGTGGCTTTTTTCTCGTCAACGCTTTTGTACTTACTTCCCCGCAGGATCCACGACGCGCTGCTGAGCCGACTTTCCAACGACGACGATATGGAGAAGAGTTTGAGCACGTTCGCTAGTGAAATGGCCTCTTCTGCGATGATTCTCGGTAAAGTCCTCGTTCACGAGCCGCCGGGCGTAACTAAATTGGTTTCTGCAGGCTTGGCAACCCCGCAGTCGCTTATCCTGATCGATGAACTCGGGCGTGGTACCTCTCCGCGCGAGGGCGTTGGAATTTCCCATGCAATCGCCGAGGGCTTGATAGAACTGAAGGTTGGCTTATCTTACCAAAAATTATAGACGATGCTGATTAGTTGCCTGTCAGTCTTTCGTCTTCTTTGCTACGTAGGTTTAGTTCAGTTTCGACATTTTCAACTCGCTTACGTAAAAGATACCAGTCATTTCAACTCAGTACAACACTCTCCCGACAACCGTCTGTTGTAAAGTGGGTAGTTCTATCGTTCATTATTGTCTAGTGCGCCGACAACCTTTGTCATAGCCTTCACTTGTCCGTACAGTAAGTACTGAGAATAAACCATTACGATAATAAGTTACTCACTGTTGAGTTGCTCCAGCGAACATCAAAATCAGGCGCGCACTTCGGGATGACTTTTCAATACAAGTGAGCGCTGCGTCAGGCGGAATCTGAGCGTACATACCCTTCTTATCCGTGAATTTTCAGGATAGTCGATGGTGCGCCTGAGGGCTCCAACCACTATGGTGGGGTTTTCTCATGCTGCGGAAGTTGCGCATCTCATCACCCTACGTCTAGAAGTATTCGAAGCTCAAGACAATGTTAGGAAGAATTCAACTTGAAATAAAGTCAAAGGTGGACTGACCACGGAAAAGGCAGTACTGGTTGAACGGTGTATTGCAGTTGTATATAATGTTAATGGGACCTTGCTGTCAAGGATATGGGAGCTTTAGTACGATGGTTGGAGGTGTGAGTGAGCTACAATCAAATCAGTAAGAGGGAAGGTGAGTTAAAGCCGAAGTTGAACTGACCATAAAGAAAATATTCCAGTCATATGCAACGCTAACAGGACATTACTAACGAGTACATCGTCGCTTGAGGACAATTTATTGAGGTACAAGGTCACTATACAAGCAAGACAGTAAGAGGTTAAGCCTGATATAAAATTGAACTTGGACTGACCACAAAAAAAAAAAATTGGCGCAACACCTTATTCCAACCGTATAGAATGTTGATAAGATATTCATGACGAGGATACCGGCGCTTTAGGACGATGTCTTGAGGCACAAGACAACTGCCAAAGGTAGTAAGTCAGTACAATAAATGAACTCGGAGTTGCAATTACAGACCTTGAGTCAATCGGCGTGTTTGAAGGCAGAATAGCGTTCAAAGTGCATCAAGTATATTTGCATAGGTCGATTGAAACCGATTTTAAGGTGCCTGACTTCGTTCAAGACAAGCAGAGAGTTAAACTGAAAAAGTACGAAGGCAAGTCAGTCCAAAAATTTGAGGTTCAATACCTTGCAGAGTGTTCTTGGATGTTTCTGACTCAATGAGATTGCGCTCCAAGGCGGTCAAGGCATTGCAGTAATTGAACTGGAAAAAAAAAAAAAAAGAAAAGCGACGTTGAGTTTAAGGAACTGAATCTACATACTCCGAAGTGTGCCGGTCACATTGGCAAGCCAGGCGGCACGGTAAGAGGTGAAGTCGCGTTCAAATAGTGCTGAAAATTTAGCATGGATTGGTTGAGAGGATTTTGAAAGATCCCGGGTTGATGAGTTGCACTGGGAAACTGCGAAAAGTTAAATCAGTCTGGGAGACTCAAAACCAAGAAAATAAGTGCTCACCTAGGCTCCTATGAACATCGAGTATTCGAAATGAGGGAGCTCTGGACAAGTACTTAGGCTTTACATGCAATGATAAAATAAAGATCCTGAGTACAGAAATGCTTCTGTATTTCATAGACGTCGCACTCAAAATTTTGTACCAGAGACCCCAGATAGACGAGCGGCGAGTGAGAGGAGAGTCCGAAATGATCGAAAAAAGTCGCGTGAAAACGGTGTTATATGGCTTAGCAGTCAGGGCTTAATAGCAGCTTAGTGGGCACTAAAAATGTAGCGGAGAGCCTTGAAGCCGCTGGCCAAGTGGGCGAAAGGCTTATTGGACACTTGAAAGTCGCGTTCAAGCCTTAACGGCACTTGCCGAGGTCACGGGGTGCTTAAAAGCTTTTGACACTTTTGGTTGACTTTTGGTGATGTCGCACCCTTATGAGTCCTTGTGTTGCCTACGGGTTTTCCAGCGGCCCGCTACGCAGCTTCAGGATCGGCCACGAACCCGTGCTAGGCCCGTTCGACACCGTTGCGGATTTTCGCTGCCAGCCGTTCTGTGCGGTGGACCCCTCCGGATCCGACTATGAAGAAGCGAGTGCGGATATTCAACATCCCATCTCGGCCTGCCCGTATACGTACCACGGCATACCTCTAGTACCTCATTCTGCACAATATCCCCTCAGACATCCTACGGGCATTGTCGACTGCCAAGCCACAGCCACGTGGATGCCGCCGGACTTATTGGGAGAATGATGTCACAACCAATACTATGTGTTATTGGAGAGAAATCCGCCGCAATGCTTTCCCAGAGTTCGAGGACGACAGGCTGATGAATATTCAGAAGAATTGGTGAGACTAATATTTGACTTCCTAATAGACCTATTCACGAACATTCCCTAGGTGCCGAAAATTCCAGCCACAATTTTGCCGCAACAGACGTCGTTTAAGCTCGCCGAAACTTCAGAAAAATTGGCATAAACTTGAACTACCACCCAGGTCAGTTCCCGCACGAACTACCCATAACCGCTTGGATCGCAGCAGTGAAGGCTGCATTTTTATCTGTAGGCTGCGAACGCGACCATGCTCTGCCAGGTTTAAATACAGATAGGTACACCTGGCGAACTTGGGTGATAACCTATAACAATGTCTTCGAAGGCGAAGGCCCACATCGCCATTTCTATTTGCTACACACATATTTCCAGCTTTCGCACTCCAGAGGTACATATATGTCCAACATTGCAGCTAGGATTGCTATTTACAAAGAAGAAGGAAGCGTGAAGGTCGCTGTGAGCAATGTGATGTTCTCCCGGGGCAAGTTTCGGACTGTGTGTCAGAGGAGATATTATTCTGATTGACTTCCAGCCAGCGCGCGATACCCGCTGTGATTTGTTTCCACCTCCCACTGCGCAATACTTATCTTGTGGTCAAGCACGCTTTTGGATCATTTATCGCAAAATACTAGTACGCGGTTTGGTGAATGAAGATATGAATGCAAGCATTCACCCTCCTGACTCTTTTCTCTCCCAACGTCTTCATCCAGACTTTGAACAGAACTACAGTGTACTCCCGTCAGAACCGCTGCCGGGCTTGCGAACTCTTGAGCTCGGTGTCTTGGGTTGTATTGTACAGCTGAATTAATTGCTAGACGGCGAAGATGTCTTAACTTTGCAGAATCGTCCGCTCTGTGAATCCAATACATCGACCGCTACAGGTTACGCCCGGTGCTGAATTAATAAGCCCATGTCATGTTCCGTGATGAGGAGAACGAATGCGGCCTTGACCGAGCACAGCCATTGCTTAAAAGGTCCTACAAAGGCGTCGTAGGATCTTACACGATTCCCTGGATAAAATTACTGCAGGAATTCGAACAAAAGCGTCATCACTAATCTCGTTATACTGACTTCCGAAGCATATTCACGGTCCAGCGCACAACCATAGTACATTCGCTTAAAGCTCAGAAATAGCGAAATCTAGCGAAATAGTGAAACTACTACTTGCGGTAGGGCAGAAAAGACTTCTGCGATCCTCCCAATAAAAATATGCGCCCCTTGGGTCATGCTTGGTCTTGAACCAGACTTTTTGAACCTCTCTCAACTAAGCATCAATCTAGATTCTTATCTGAAATTTCGTGGCAGCCGGCAAGGTCCGAGCGCCTTTTCTTTTGACGTTACGCAACCGGTGCCCACATATAGGACCAGTTTTTTTCCAGGAATTGTTCTCGCCATGTCCGGCACCGTCGCCGAACTTCGTAAACGTCTAGGCGAACTTGCCTCTTCTATTGCTTTGCAGAGAAAGGTTCCCGATGATCTGGAGCGCAGCAGAGCAGATACTCAGCGCCAGCTGAACACCATCCTCGATCCAATCGCCCGCTTGCCCCTCGAAATATCATCCGACATCTTCCTACACTGCCTCCCCGAGGTGTGTCGGCCCAATGCGTGCACCGCCCCCATGCTCTTCCTCAACGTCTGCGCCACATGGGCGGAGATCGCGCTTTCCACACCGGCCCTGTGGGCCACCATCCATGTCGACTTCCCCCGCGCTAGGGGTTTTGACCAACTCTTCTATTCCTATCTCACTCACTCGCGCAGTCGGATGCTATCCGTCACTTTTAGTGGCGAACCCGGTAAAAGCATCTCTCGAGCTCTTTGCCAGCACGCAGATCGGGTATACAAGTTAGAGTTGTTGGAGTTTCCAACACGCCGCGATGATCTCCTCCCTTTGGCGTCGTTTTCAGGCCTCAAGGCGCTGACGCTAGATGTCCAAGTCTACGACTCAGGCGAAGCTGGGAATTTTCGCGTAGCCTCGCTTCTGGCTATGTTGCGAGATGCGCCCGGCATCGTGGTGTGCATATTGGACAACCTCTACATGGATGATGATGATGATCCTCACCAGAAAGAACCACTGGTTCTTCCGTCACTGCAATATCTGGCTCTGGGAGGCGGATCCAGCAACTATTGCAGCGCTTTCATGGTGGAATACCTCTCTCTGCCTGCACTGCGAAACCTCGTCATTTCGGCCCTCGATATTGATATGACACACCTTATTTCATTTTTTAACACGATCAGAATCACCGCTGCGGTCTTTGTCCATTAACTCTCGCGATATCCCCTGGAATCCTCACGAGGCTGCTCAGTTATTTGGTCTCATGCCTACCCTGGCGGACCTCAGCCTCATCGAGCTTGTGATCAGCGACGTAACAACGGTTCTGGAGCTCCTCAGCTACTCCCCACAGAGATTCCTTCTTCCACAACTCCGTGGTCTCAACCTCACCTTCGTATCCCTCACTCATTCGGATTTCGATCTATTGTGCACCGCACTCTCCGCCCGACGCTCGCAGATTAAAACCTTTCGATGTGTGCTGTCACATTCCGCTCCAGCACCAGATGCCGATGTTCTCGATAAACTGCGTGCGCTGGCCGCAGAATATGGAATGGAAATCCATATTGGACATGGCCCTGGTCCTAATTATGTCTGACCCGAGTAAGAATGTCCTTTCACTCTGCCCTATCCATCTTACAATTTTACCTAGAGTGTGGGTGTCTGTCTGCGTTCCAATGCGTATAATTATCTCTTGAACACTACCCTCGCACTTTCCCGGACTTCGGGACCGTATGTTATCATATTTTTGGTTATACAATTCAATTGTGTGTTCGAGCGACTAAGTATGTATGTCGTTAGCCTTTAAAAATCAAGAACCCACTTGCGTATATCACCCATCCTCTAACGGGCTTGACACCCATTGGTAGTTTCGATGTTTATGGGTAACAACTGCCAGGAAGAGTTGTTGACGTCCTGGTCCTGAGAACTGTCAACAGCAGAACCGTCCGAAATAGACTCCGAGTTGTACCCAGTCCGTAAAACAACTTCCGAAAAAAAATGCGGCAAGCGCTGCTTCGGGTGATGTCCGAAACCCGCTGCTCTGACTGCCTTTAATCATTTCTCTGGCTTGACGAACTCGCGGCATCAAGCAGTGCGCAAGACTTTTTTTCGGACATTCTATGTACTCAACTTGAGCATGAACTTGTTCTAATTTGCTCTCAGTTCTCCAGTCTCGATCCCATGCAACGATGAAGGGCCCTATTCACGGCTTATACGACTCGCATAGCAGGTAGTGGCGATTTTTTGTCGACTTCAGCTTCAATTACAGTCTCTGATCCTCGGGTTCACGGCGACTCTTGTCAATGAACGATTTTTGTGCTTGAGAGCGCACCGTTCTCAAAGGTGCGTATCGTTTATTTCTATTCAATTTGACTTACCTCCCCGCCCGGCACCTCAGATCGAAGTCTACGCAGTAAGTTTGTTTTTTTCCTCACCGGAATTAAGTCGCACAAAGCAGTTCAAAGGGTGGGGTATACTAATTCATTGTGTTAACTACTTGCTTACAAAAAGTATTTTAGATCGAGGCGCGCGGAAACCGTGCGCGCGTTGCCCGCGAGAGGAGGAGCCAAGCCGACGCCGATGCGCGCTGTCCGTCCCCGCGAGCAGGCGCGCTGTGACGTGGCATGCAGGATGCAAGCGCCACGACGCCGCGCGCGGGGTGCTTAGCGTCCGGAGCGTGCACGCCGCGCCCGCGCGACTCGAGCCGGGTCTGGGATCGGCGGCGGAGCACGCCGCGTCCGTGCGAGTCGATACGGGACCGTGGGCGGTGCTCGAGACTCGCTCCCGAGATACTTGCCCCGCGCCCCGCGCGAGGTACAAAGCGCCACGAGGCCGCGCGCGTCGAAACCGTGCGCAACGTCCAGGGACTGTGCACGTTGCGCCTGCGCGACTCGAACTCGGCGGACATACTCCGGCGATACTCGCGCCGGCCGCGGGACACGTTCGCCGAGTCCGGGATTGCGCGGCCGTGTACGTGTGTGCGGCTGAGTCGCGCGGCGAGCGGTATCGGAGCGGGGCACTCTCGGCAGAACGAGGAGCGTGGGTGCGATCGTGGGCACTCCACACGCCGCACGCTGCCCAGAACGAGCCGCAGGAAGAGTCCTGCGGTTTGGAAGGAGAGGAAGGCGAGGTGGGGACGCGGAGGAAATGGGAGAGAAGGGAATAATAAACACAATAAAGAAGACTCCATCACACCGAGTACCGCGGAAGTGCGTCGTGGGCATCGGCCCCGGCCCCGGCGCTCCTTCGTACCCCCCGCGCTCCCCAGCCCATTTCCCACCAGACGGCACCGTCCGCGAGCGCGTGTGTGGCTGGCTGGGTGGGGACTTGCGCGCGCTGGCGACGCAGTACGGCTCGGCGGAGCGAGCGGGGCTGGAGCGCCACGAGACTTGGGGAAGAGGACGTATCTAATAGAAATAAATAAGTAGTCAGTAATTGAGGCAAGGGCGAGAGCGTTAAGCAGAAGAAGACGTCGGCGAGCACGCCACCGAGTCTGTGCAGGGACTCGCCACAGACTCACTGGATTTGGCGGCTGCGGTTGGCGAGCGCCGAGTCCAGGATTCGAGAGGCGCAGGAGGCGCTCCTCCCGACGGCGCGGCCGCGTGGGTGGTGCTCCGGCGGTCTGCGAACGCCAAGGACGACACGATAAGCACGCAGCGTCGGTGCGTGGTGCGGCCACGGAGTTGGGCGGGGCGCAGAAGGGAACTGGGCATGTATTGTACTTACATTGCGTGGTACTTCCTTCTTAGTGAGTGGCAATGTATCTAAATAGGAGTATGTAGTCAGTAATTGAGATGGAAAGGCGGGGGCGTTAAGCAAAAAAGACGGGCGCAGCGTCGGCGCGTATGCGGCTGGACCAGCGGCGTAGTGCGCGCGCGGTCCGCTGTGTCGACGCAGCGCAGGGGAGGTGGCCGTGCGGTGTGTGGGCGGGACGTGCGGCAAGCGGTTGTCGTCGAGGAGGAAGAGCGCGGCGGGGCAGAGCAGGGACGGGTGAGGATCTGGGACGAGCTGGGTATGCTGGGAGACGACTAGACGATGATGCGGTGGATGCGGTGCTGCTGCTACTAGCGGCCTGCTTTGGCGGGGCCTGTCTGCGAGGCCCCTTTGCGCGGTCTGCGTATGAGATGGGGGCGCTAGAGACGGTCACCGGCGGACTGTTTGGCTTTGTTGCCATCCCTAAACCTTCTCTCTCAACCACATCGATCTTCTCAGCGGTGTCACTAGGGCTACTGAGCTAGCCAAGCTCATCGACGGAGGTCCGCGGCAGAACAATATAAATGTTTAAACAATTATCTTCGGGTCCAGCTAAGACTCTAACCCGCTCCGTATTTATACCTCGATAGTGTCTCAATCTACCCGCTCTTCTCGTACACGCCGCTCAAGCCTCTATAAAAATATGCCAGCATCGAAGCCTCGATTCTCCTTCAGACCTCGCCACCATGTCCCCCTTGCGATAGAGAAAGGCCTGGAGCGCGCCAGAGCCAATACGCAACGCACCGCCGGCTGACCACTATTCTCGATCTCCAATCGCCCGTTTGACCTTCTGCGCGCTGAGGGTTTTGGCCTCAATATCTCATGTATTTGATTCGCTCGCACAGGCCGTCACCTTCGGTGGCCATGGCAAACGAGTTCTCTGCCCGCAAGGTACACAAGCTGCAGTTGTCCAAGTTTCAATCAGGCCGTGAACGATCTCCTAGTTTCCGTGCCTCAAAACCAAAGAATTAGCATCTGTTCCTTAGTACAACCACGCACAGCGACCTGCCCGGATTTTCTCACCCGTAGATCCTTGCCCTGGTCGAATTCTATAATGAAAATTTCGGCATTGTTCCGGAAGACAGGCTGCTATCCACCCGTCGTGCAAAATTGCGCGAGTGGCTTGTGTGTAAGTACTCTTATTTTGTGTCCAGCAGCTTTCTGAACTTGACATTACCTGATTACAGTTGTGCTTGTTGAAGCCTCGGCTATCTCCTTGGGCACATTGTATTCCCCTTTCTCTTCCTTCCCTCCGCGGAATACTTATCTCGTGGTCAAGCGCGCTTTTGGATTATTTATCGCAACATACAAGCAGAAGAGCGGTTTGGTGAATGTAAGCATTCCCCCTCTTGACGCTTTGATCCCCCAACGTCTTTATCCAGACTTTGAGCCGAACTATGCTGTACTCCCGTCAAAACGGCCGCCTCCCTCTTGCGGGGCTGCGAACTGCTCGGTGTCTTGGGCTGTATTGTACACTTAAATAAATTGCTAGAAAATGTCTTCAGAATCGTCCGCTCAATGAATCCAATTGCGTACAACACAATCCGTGTCATTACATCGACCGCTACAGGTTACGCCCGGTACTGAATGAATAATCCCATGTCATGTTCCACGATGAGCGACCTTGACCGAGCGCAGCCATTACTTAAAAGGTCCTACAAAGGCGTCGTGGGATCTTATATGATTCCCTAGATAAAATTACTGCAGGAACACGAACAAAAGTGTCATCAGTCTCTCGTTATACTGACCTCCGAAGCATATTCACGGTCCAGCGCACAACCATGGTACATTCGCTTAAAGCTCAGAAATAGCGAAATAATTATACTACTACTTGTGGTAGGGCAGGAAAGACTTCTGCAACCCCCCCAATAAAAATAAAAATAAAAATATGCACCGCTTGGGTCGTGCTAACAAGTACTGGTCTTGAACCAGACTTTTTTTGAACCTCTCTTAACTAGGCATCAATCTAGATTCTCATTTGGCATGTTTGTCGTGGCCGGCAAAGTCCGAGCGCCCTTTCTTTTGATTGTTCTCGCCATGTCCGACGCCGTCGCCACACTTCGTAAACGTCTAGGCGAACTTGCCTCTTCTATCGCTTTGCAGAAGGTCCTCTACGATCTAGAGCGCAGCAGAGCAGCTACTCGGCGCCAGCTAAACACCATCCTCGACCCAATCGCGCAATTACCACTCGAAATATCATCCGACATCTTCATGCGTTGCCTCCCCGAGGTGTGTCGGCCCAATGCGCGCACCGCCCCCATACTCTTCCTCAACGTCTGCGCCACATGGGCGGAGATCGCGCTTTCCTACACCGGCCCTTTGGGTGACCATCCATGTCGACTTTCCGCGTGCGGAAGGTTTAGACCAACTCTTCAATTCCTATCTCACTCACTCACGCAGTCGGATGCTCTTCGTCACTTTTAGTGGAGAACCCGATAAAAACATCTCTCGAGCTCTTTGCCAGCATGCAGATCGGGTACACAAGTTGGAGCTGTTGGAGTTTCCAACACACCGCGACGATCTCCTCCCTTTGGCGTCGTTTTCGGGCCTCAAGGCGTTGATGCTAGCTGTCCAAGACGACTCAGGCGGAGATGGGAGTACTATACGCGTAGCCTCGCTTCTGGCTATGTTGCGAGAGATGCGCCCGGAATCGCGGAGTGCACATTGGACAACATCTATATGGATGATGATGTTACTCTGAATCATCACCAGAAAGAACCGCTGATTCTTCAAGTTCCGTCGCTGCAGTATCTGGCTCTGGGCACAGATCCAAGCGGATCCAGCAACTCCTGCAGCGCTTCCATGTTAGAATACCTTTCTCTGCCTGCGCTGCGAACCCTCGTCATTTCCCACCTCGATATTGATATAACGCACCTTATTTCATTTTTTACACGATCAGAAGCACCACTGCGATCTTTGTCCATTAATTCTTGCTATTCCCCCTGGAACCCTCACGCGTCTGCTCAGTTATTTGGTCTCATGCCTACCCTGGCAGACCTCAGGCTCATCACGCTTGCGATCGGCGACCCAACAGTGTTTCTGGAGCTCCTTAGCTGCTCCCCACAGAGATTCATTCTTCCACAACTCCGTGTTCTCGAGCTCAGGCCGCAATCCCTTGTTCGTTCGGAGTTTGATCTATTGTGCACCACACTCTCCGCCCGATGCACGCAGATTAAAACCTTTCGATATATCCTGCCACATTGCGATTCATCACCAGATGCCGATGTTCTCGATAATCTGCGCGCGCTGGCCGCAGAATATGGAACGGAAATCCATATCGGACATGGCGATGGTCCTAATTATGTCTGACCTGAGTAAGAGTGCTCTTTCACTCTGCCCTATCCATCTTACGATTTTACCCAGAGTGTGGGTGTCTGTCTGCGTTCCAGTGCATATAATTACCTCTTGAACACTACCCTCGCACTTGCCCGGACTTCGGGACCGTATGTTATCATATTTTTGGTTATACAATTCAATTGTGCGTTTGAGTGACTAAGTATGTATGTCGTCAGCCTTTAAAAATCAAGAACCCACCTGCGTATATCAAACGGGCTTGACACCCATTGTAGTTTCGATGTTTACGGGTAAAAACTGTGAAAGAGTTGTTGACGTTCTGAAAACCGTCGACAGCAGTACCGTCCGAAATAGACTCCGAGTCGTACCCAGTCCGTAGAACAACTTCCGAAAAAAATGCGGCGAGCGCTTCGGGTGACATCCGAAACCCGCTGCTCTGACTGCCTCTAATTATTTCTCTGGCTTTGACGAACCCGCGGTGTCAAGCAGTGCATGAGAGTCCAATACTCGGACGAAACTGGGTGTATTCGCGTAGCCTCCTTTCTGTTCTTATTAATCTTACCCGTGTACTTCTATAGCCTGAATATATTTATTTATAAAGATAAGTTGCGCCCGCGACAAGTCGCTCCGCGATGGCCCCCCCCCCCACACTTATATACGTTTCGCGGCCGCGCGCGTGAGAACTTTAGGAGATCTCTTCGGGGTTATAGGCGACGCCCCGCGAGGAGAAAATCTTGGAGATGTCGGCTGTGAAATACATGTGCTAAATACATGTGCTAAATAATGACTACCGGTCGCTGCGGTGATGAGGAAAGAGGATCAGGAATACCTTAGGAAATCCTGCAGATTCGCGAGACCATGTAAAAATGAAGGCTAAAGTTGGGCTAAAGATAGAATAACTTGAGAATGCTGCAAGGGCAAAATATATCGAGAATGGGCTCACATTCTAGTCTGCGAGAACTCCGAGTGGTGATAAGGGAAAAAATGAGTGTTAGTACTGTGCTGTAGAAAAACCCAATAAGACAGCGCTGTCAGGCGGAGTATATTGAGAATGGGCCCACATTTTTTAAGTAGTCCAAGCAAGAACTCTCCGCAAAATTGAGCTTTGAATATTTCAATCTGCAGGCAGGTTGTGCCCGCCCAAAACGGAAGATTTGGGCTGAAAATCAGGTCAATACGCGTGCACAAAGGGCTTACTTGGTGGAATATTTCGTGTTTGAGCGGCACCATGATTCTCACAAGTTGGTGGGTGAATTAGCCTACCGGGGCCTTTTTTTTGAGGACAAAAGGCTGAAAAGCCATTAGTAACGCAGTTGAAAATAACAGCTGAAACCTTCAACGTACATGTCATACTCAGAAATATTCATCTCGGGCCCGCTTGAATGGATGCTTGAAAAAATCCCCTCGCTAACAACGGGAGCCACTGGCGGCCAAGAAATTTGGACAAAAGAGGCTAAAAAGCGCCAAAAACATGGTTTAAATGGCAGTGGAAAGAATCAACTTACCTAAAATATTTTGGCATTGCACGGGAAAATCAGCTCGCTGGCAGCATTAGCCTGCCCGCAGCAAAATTTTTGGAAAAAAAGGCTGAAAATAGGTCATAAACGTGCTTGAATGGGTATGGGGAAAGCATCAACATACATGAGATCATTTGTGTTTGTGCGGCGAAGGTAGCCAGCAGCCCCCGCAGGCTCCACAGCCGACTATGCCACCGTCAAGCTCTCGGAAAAAATCAGTTTACTGGTAGCATGAGCCTGCCAGCGGCCAGAAAAGTGTTGGACGTGCAAACCGGCCAACTCAATCTCAATTAAATCTAAATGTAATCTCGATTTATTGGCTTACAATTCTAACTTGTATGGAACAATTGTAATATGTACTATCTCTTGTATACGAACAATCTAGCTACTTATGCTTTGGAGTACCACAAATTATGTCTCTATCCATTTCTGTTTATATAGTATATGTCACTTGTATAGTAGTTTCTTTGTATGCAGTTTTTGTATTTAAGCAGTAGTAGAACAGAATATTACCTTAGTTCTCTGCTTTGCAGTCTCCTCCTCTAAGCTCTCTGTTCAACAAAAAGAAGGTCAAAATGTGCTTAAATGGGTGGGGAAAGCATTAACGCACGCGAGAATCTTTGTGTTTGCGTGGCTTTGCCGTGCGCGCTCCATGGCCAGCAACCCCACGGTGGGAGACTCGAAAATTTGAGCTTGCTGGCAGCACAAGCCGGCTGGCGGCCGAAAAACCTTGAGAAAAGGGGCCAAAAAGACGTCAAAAGGTGCTTGAATGGGTATGGGGAAAGCACCAACATACATAAGAAAAATTCCATCTGCGTGGCTCTGTCGCGCACACCGCAGCTGAAGGCTCGAAAATTGAGTGCTAGCAGCACGAACCTGCTGGCGGCCAAAAATTTTGAAAAAAAATGGCTAAAAATGGTGTGAAAATGGAAGGGGAAAGCATTAATGCACATGAGAATATTTCTGTTTACGCGGCTTCGCCGCGCGCGCTCCGCAGCCAAGAACGCCATGAGATGCTCGAAAAAGATAACTTGCTACGGCACAAGCCTGCCGGCGGCAAAAGTTTTCAAACAAAAAAGGCCTGAAATGATGTTAAAAACGCGGTTAAAATGACGTTAGAATGATTCAACTTACGCAAGAATATGTTGAGTATGCGCGGCTTCACCATGTGCTCCGCATCCCATAACACCATCGTCGAATATTCGAAAAAAATCAGCTTGCTGGGAGGACGAGCTTGGCGGCAGCGATTTTTTTTGAAAAAAAGGGCTCAAAATGCCTTCAAAAACCTATTGTGAGCCTCTCTCAGGAACATTGTGCACCATGCCAGCGCAGCTTCCACAAGCCCAATGTACGTCTAAAATCACTTCTGAGCTGCCATATACAACACGGTGGAGTCGGGGGGTGGGCGGCAGCCAAAGAATTTTGAGATTACATAGTGGCTGAAAACACCTCAAAAAAGGAGGTTTGAAGACTTACACTTCGCAGGGAGAGAAAAATTGGGTTTTGAGGTGGGGGGCATGGTAGGGGTCCGAGTTCAAGAGGTTTTGGTTGCCAAGGGGAACACAAACTATGCATACATCACCGGGGTTAGCATTGGCAAAATTGTTCCAGAAATGATGATCTATTAGCCTGCAGGTTCTGATAGCGCGGCCTTGAAGATATCCCCACCGTGTTCGTTGGTTTGTGTGCTGAATTTACACTCAATGCACTCAGAAATTGTGTTGAAAAGAAGGCTGCGCCGAGAAAGGCTTAGAATATTGGCGCGGATACGTCAGGATGCTCCGCGATGTGGATCCACGGAAGACATCTGAAGCAAATATCAGAAGCTGATGAGGGAGAAAGGTGACCGCCGACGAATTCCGGCTGCATGCGTTGAATGTGCGGGTGATGCAAAAGTGATGCAAAAAGAAAATAAAGTTCAGATCTGGTCTACTGAAGCCTGCAGAAGCTCTAGATCCCAGCATGAGTAAAATATAGAAGCAGAAATCCGTAGTCCATGACCCAGAAAAGCCCAGAAAATTGCGTCCAAGATGCAGAGACTTCGGAGAGATATGCGAGCAGCGTGAAATACCGCCGCGATTCGCGGTCATTCAAGTTGATTGTGGAAATATCTGCTCGAGGTCGAGGCTGCGGCCTGGCCGATACTTAGATGCTGTGTTACATGTCAGCGCTGCAGCCTCAGCGCGGTGACAAGGCGAGAAGAAAGAGCGAGAGAGTCACGTGTATGTTAGAAACAAAACCAAATTCTGTGCCTCATATCGTCCGAGTGCGGAAGGTGCCAAAATCCTGCTTCCTGCATTCACCTTTTGGGACACCTGTGGGCCGGCATCTCCCGCACTCAAATACATGTCCCCGTCACTATGGACGACTATCTCTGCATATATCAGCCTTATCTGGCGGCCAGGGACGCCGGAACGACGGAGAAGTCATTTGCACGCATATTCGCGAAATTCGCGAATTAGAAGCAAGTATGTTGCCCCATGATCCGACATATGATCCTCATCATTTTTCTTGGCTGCGCTGCATCTATCGGGCGGTTTCTCGGGCACTGTGGGCGGAATTTGGGGCCAGATGATTAATGGTGTGTTTTCGCGTATTTTGCTCCTTGTGTGGTACCCCGTTGACCTCCATCTAATTTTGGTCTTGAAAATTGGTATAGTCATGTCTATTCTGTCCCTGGGAGCTTCCCAGCGCTACCTATCCCAAATCTATGACACAAATCCACTCTGGTGCTGCGACAGCATTTAATTTTTGGAGAGACAGAAATGGTGCAAGCGGATCAAGTGAGCGTGCGACATTATTTTTATTGACTTATTCAATCCCCGTTGCTGTGCGTGACTTCTTATCGCATGTTCCAGGGTAACTATGAACTTCGCAAACTTGCGTGCTCAGGCTCTCCAGCACTCGGGAAACCAACACCGTGGACTCGGGTGAAACACCCCGCATCTGGGCATAAAGATGGGGCGTCGAAAACGGTATTTAACAGGCTCCCTTTCCACCCTTTTTTCATATTCCTGGGTCAGCTCATTCCAGTCTTTACCGAAGTCTTGCCGCCTCACATCCATTTCAGACAGCTCAAGCAACTTGGATGTTACTCTGTCTGCGATTTGAAACGGCTCTGTGCTCTTGGATGCACCGAGTCCTTGCGCATGGGGCTTGAGGTGAGTTAACTTTGTGATCATGGCCCACGTCCATGTTTTGATCTTCATCCCAACAACTATTTCTACATACATTTAATTCATTTAATGTGTTGTTTTTACTTCCTCCCATTCACCTTCTTCCTTACTCTCCTTGTTTACTCTGTATTTGCCTATATTCACTTCGTTCCTTGCCTTCCTTGTACAAATTTTTTATTGATTTCTTCTGCCGGCCATTGTTCACACCTCCGATGCTTACTATTCTCTTCTTACTTACATCATATGCCGCGTTTCTGTGGCGTCCACTTCTTTCCTTCTTTCCACACTTGGCCAGCCTCCCCTCCACAATATTTGATTGATTGATTCATTTCCTCCCTACCATTTTGTTATGCTGCGACTCATCTTTTCCCCTTACTTGCTCTTTTGGTCCTGTATTACTCGGACTAGCTTCATTTTTATTATTTACTTACAGCTTCGTTTCATTCTCATTAGTGACGGCTTGTCCTTGTTCTGCGGGCCATTAACTTAGTGCGCTTTTATATCTTCTCTTATCCCTGATGCTCACTATTCTCTTCACCTAGGTGTTTTTCCCCATTACAAGGGTTCGTTGAGCTGCGAAGGGTTCCTTGTTTGCATCCTATACACCACGGCATTTATTACCTTCTGTGCTTGCCCATGCTGACTGTTTTTTATTTATTTCAGGTCCTTTGAACTGTTGTAGCCCTTCGTTGAGCCCCAAAGGACTCTTCTCTCGCATTCTGGCAGAGCTTTGATTCTATCACTGCGGGCAAACCCCGTGACGGTACAAAACCTACTGCCACAAGGACGGTTGGCCAACGGGTGGCCAACGGTTGCTTCGCGGTAAGTACTTTCGGCATTTCGGCACATTCTATTTGTGTTTTCGGCTACCTTTGTCTTAGGCATTACCATGCTGCAAACACATTCCTGCAATGTGTTGTGCACTCTGCATGAGTGTATTTTGGCACCGGTCCGGTTTCCAACTGGTACCGGTGCCTCAGTCATCGCCAACTTATCGCACACGTCTGTGCAGGACCATCAAAATGACACAATGGTAATGTGTCAGCTGACAGGTTTACCGGTGTGCCGAAAGGGACTACCGTGGAGCAACCGTGGGCCAACCGTTGGCCAACCGTCCTTGTGGCGGTACGTTTTAGTACCGTCACGGGGTTTGCCCGCAGTGTATGGTGCGCATTTTTCTCACCGCATTTTTCATTTGCTTCTGAACCTACCACTAGAGCATCATCCTATCGCTTCCAGCGTGTTCAATAGATTCCTTTACCCTCAGCTTTCGTTGCATTGCCTTCAATTCCTTCAATCCGACTCTGGTGTGCATTTTTCTCACTCATACTTCATGTGTTTCTTAACTGACTTGAACCTGCCCTTAGAACGCCATCCTATAGCTTCCAACCGCGTTCAATAACTTCTTTAAGCCATCTTCCAGGTTAGCTTTCGTTGTATTGACTCCACCTTCTTCAATCTGACTCCGGTGCGTATTTGTTCCAGTTCAACTTCACGGAAGTCTTGCGGCCTCAAATCCTTCTCGGACGGCTGAACAAACTTGAATGGCACTCTAACTACGATTTGGAAGGACTCTGACTCGCAGATGCACCGAGTCCTTACACATTGGGTTTGAGGTGAGATGGGTTTGTGATTATGACCCGATTAGATCTGATCTTCATCTCAACGACTCCAATGACTTAGACACATCCCCAGGCATTGCCCAAGTCCTTTACAAAGTAGAGAACCGATTTCCTTGACTTAATTTACTTTGAACTGACCGTACTTTGATTTTTTTTAGAGCTTCACCAAAGCCCAGTCTCTTGAACAAACCCTTGACCCTGGGGGTATCAACTCAACGTTGTAGATTCTTCTGTAAGACACATACTTATCGTCGGTGCTCTGGCCCTAATTGCAGCTGCAAGGTGCGCTTCAATTATGTCTCACATCTCATTCAGGTTCTAACTGATACATATAGCTGCTTGGATACTCAACAAGGTCGATGCATAGCAAGCTTTCCTTCAAGAGAAATGTCTTCTGCAAGTTCTAGATACTAGATTAACGGGACAGGGCTTTGGAGAGCTGTCTAGTTACTAGTAAGTCAAGTTTGACTTTTTCTGAGCTTGAATCCTTTCCCACATACCCACAGTAGCCTTGAGCCATGAGACTTCGGCTTGATGGTCTCGTACCGTGTTCTTATACACATCCTCGATGCCTTCAAATTGTAGAAGTGTTACTTTTTACTCAGTAAGCCCATTTCAACTTTTTTTCAACTTGAACTCTTCTAACATACTCGCAGTTGGTTTGAGCCTTAAGGCTTCAATTACTGATCTCATCATGCTGCATGTCATGTAAGTCAGTATCGACTTTTTTTCAACTTCAACTCTTCTAACACACTCAGCAGTCGTTTTCGGCCTATTTAATGGTCTCATACTGTGTTATTATACATGTTCCAGATGACTGGGATAGGGCCTCCAAGCTGTAGTTGAAGTATTGCATTGTAAGTTGACTTCGACTTTTTTTGAACTTGAGAGTTCTTCTATCTGTCCTTACCCTTGAAGCTATCAACGCCTTCCTTCAACCTAATACTCTCATGCTGTGCTCTTATACATGTCCTCCACGACTGGGATGCAGCCTTCAAGTTATAGAAGTGTTGCATGTCACATAAGTCAACTTCCGACTTTTTTGAACTTAAATTTGTTCTAATTTACTCACAGTTGCCTTGAGCCTCAATATTTCACCCTAGTGGTCTCGTACTGTGCTTATATTATCCGCGGTATGGATGTGTGAAATGCGGAGGGTACGGAGTGCAGGCACAGAGAGGTATTTCAAGATGTGAAGGTCAGCACTGTATGGGTCTTTGCCCACAGGCAGAGATTGTAGACACAGGAGTGTCAGCGAATCCGCCCATGGAACATCATGGTACCCATTAATTAATGTGCATTCAATGAGCCCAGGAGCAGCACACAGCATGTGCAAGACCCCTATTAGATCAAGAGCATAGGCTGGGCTAAACCTCAGTGCTTTGAGGTTCATAGATGCCACAGGTATGGCTGATCCAGCTGGTATTGATCCTGGCTGCTGCATGCAATGTGCATGTGTAAGTTTGTAAAGTAACTTATATCTCTGGAAATGAGCAAACTCTGATCTCCCCCTTCCATCATCGGAGAAGAGGTTGAAGCACCAGAAAAAAGAGTCAGGGTCACTATGATAGATGAGTGCAGGTCTAATAAAAGTATTTACCAGTGTGAGATAATAATCACAGTATTTTCAAATGGATATTGTGGTTTTGCTCAAATGGGGATTTTGTTAGACAATATAGCCACAGATACAAGGAAAACTTTGTATGTAGGAGCCTGTACATGGCAGAACCTCTGATTTCACAATTTCATATTTCTGAAATGAAAGATGGTTGATTTGATGGCTGGTTGACTATTTATTCTATAATGTTACTCACCCAGTGTTGCATCGGGTCCACTGATCCCCATGGTGGAACATGGAGGTGTCAAAGCTAACCATCAGCTGGTTCCCAAGAATTCCGAGAAGGTTAGGTCGAGGCAGGAAGGCCATGAGGTGGTAGGGTACCCAGAGAATTAATTCTCCACAAGGTCCAACAATCCAGCCATCTGGTTGAACACATACAATAGATGAAAATTGGCCAGTCTCAGCCAGGAAAACATTCATAGCACCCTGAGGATGGTGTGGAACTGATGGGTAACTTGTGAAGGGAGGAGCAACAAGATGTGAATGACACCTACCTGGGATGGGATCAGGTTGGGCCTGCTCATCTGATGTGAGTCTGATTTGTGTCCGAGTGTCGGCATCCCACACGCGCACAGTGTTGTCATAGGAACCAGAGACAATGCGGGTGCCATCAGGTGAGAAGGCCACAGACATGACCGGGCTTGTGTGGCCCTCCAGTGGGGCTCCCATCTGTGTCTGAGTCTCGGAGTCCCACACACGCACAGTGTTGTCATGGGAACCAGAGACAATGCGGGTGCCATCAGGTGAGAAGGCCACAGACATGACCGTGCTTGTGTGGCCCTCCAGTGGGGCTCCCATCTGTGTCTGAGTCTCGGAGTCCCACACACACACAGTGTTGTCATGGGAACCAGAGACAATGCGGGTGCCATCAGGTGAGAAGGCCACAGACATGACCGTGCTTGTGTGGCCCTCCAGTGGGGCTCCCATCTGTGTCTGAGTCTCGGTGTCCCACACGCGCACAGTGTTGTCATGGGAACCAGAGACAATGCGGATGCCATCAGGTGAGAAGGCCACAGACATGACCGTGCTTGTGTGGCCCTCCAGTGGGGCTCCTATCTGTGTCTGAGTCTCGGCGTCCCACACGCGCACAGTGTTGTCATGGGAACCAGAGACAATGCGGGTGCCATCAGGTGAGAAGGCCACAGACTCGACCGTGCTTGTGTGGCCCTCCAGTGGGGCTCCCATCTGTGTCTGAGTCTCGGCGTCCCACACGCGCACAGTGTTGTCATGGGAACCAGAGACAATGCGGGTGCCATCAGGTGAGAAGGCCACAGACATGACCAGGCTTGTGTGGCCCTCCAGTGGGGCTCCCATCTGTGTCTGAGTCTCGGCGTCCCACACGCACACAGTGTTGTCATGGGAACCAGAGACAATGCGGGTGCCATCAGGTGAGAAGGCCACAGACTCGACCATGCTTGTGTGGCCCTCCAGTGGGGCTCCCATCTGTGTCTGAGTCTCGGCGTCCCACACGCGCACAGTGTTGTCATGGGAACCAGAGACAATGCGGGTGCCATCAGGTGAGAAGGCCACAGACTCGACCGTGCTTGTGTGGCCCTCCAGTGGGGCTCCCATCTGTGTCTGAGTCTCGGCGTCCCACACGCGCACAGTGTTGTCATGGGAACCAGAGACAATGCGGGTGCCATCAGGTGAGAAGGCCACAGACATGACCAGGCTTGTGTGGCCCTCCAGTGGGGCTCCCATCTGTGTCTGAGTCTCGGTGTCCCACACGCGCACAGTGTTGTCATGGGAACCAGAGACAATGCGGGTGCCATCAGGTGAGAAGGCCACAGACATGACCGGGCTTGTGTGGCCCTCCAGTGGGGCTCCCATCTGTGTCTGAGTCTCGGCGTCCCACACGCGCACAGTGTTGTCATGGGAACCAGAGACAATGCGGGTGCCATCAGGTGAGAAGGCCACAGACATGACCGGGCTTGTGTGGCCCTCCAGTGGGGCTCCCATCTGTGTCTGAGTCTCGGCATCCCACACGCGCACAGTGTTGTCATAGGAACCAGAGACAATGCAGGTGCCATCAGGTGAGAAGGCCACAGACATGACCGTGCTTGTGTGGCCCTCCAGTGGGGCTCCCATCTGTGTCTGAGTCTCGGCGTCCCACACGCGCACAGTGTTGTCAATGGAACCAGAGACAATGCGGGTGCCATCAGGTGAGAAGGCCACAGACATGACCACGCTTTGATGACCATTTAACACAGCATCTGTGCCCGGCCAGCTCAGGCTGCCACCAGATTTCAACCCCAGTGTCATCAACCCACTTCCACAGTATCTTTTTCTGGTTCGAGATGTGGCTGGGGCAAACGCCAATGCAGACACATAAATATGTGGAATGGACACGGCAATTGGGTGACCAAAGCCCCTCACAAATCTTATGGCATCCTGTACATCTTCTTTCAGTTCACAGTTAACCTGTTCCCATTCCATGAGTGGATGCATTACTCGGATTATGCATTATGGTGGCAGACAAATGTTCATGACAAGCTGCAATTTGCTTCAGATCACTGCAACCTTTTGTATTTAGAAGTAAGTAGGGGGTAGTTTATAGGAAAAATTTTCGTTTCAGGGTAAACTATACCGTGGGAAAAAAAAGCGCGAAATCTCGGGGAAGATTTTTTTTTTCAGTGTACCCCTTTCTTCGCCCTGGCATCCCACTTTGCCTGTGCAACCTCCAGATCCTTCCTCCCCACCCCACGATGTGAGCGGAATGTTTTGACTGCAAACTCCGCCAGTGGACCGGTTGCGCCGAGTCTGTAAACACTGGCATAGCGATTGGCACGCCGAAAGAACCTCCGAATGGTCGGAAGGGGGCAAAGTCGGAGGGCCTCGTCAATGAGGGCTTTTGCCTTCTGCCAGTTGCCGTTTGAGCGTTCACGGAACCACCTTTTGATCCAGGCCCAAAAATACTCGATCGGGTTCATCTCGGGGTGGAATTTTGGAAGGAAGTGGCAGACCATGCCGAATGCAGCTTCGATTATCTGCAAAAGTGAGAAAATTGCCTGAGAGACCTAGAGAGCTCACCAGTTGAAGCTGAGACTTCTCGCTGGCAAAATCTGGCTGCAGTGAGAGGAGCCGGCGCATGCAGCAGTCGACAGGACGTTCATCTGACTCATCATCGGTGTCGTTACCATCCTCACCATAAATGGCTGTCTCTTCGTCAGCTGAGGCTCCTTCAAGATGGGGCTTGCGAGATTTCGAAGCTTTGCATGCTTTGCACTCCCCAATCAATGGTTTACCTTCCCCATTCTTCGTATAGCCGCGTTCCGATAGAATAACTTTCATCCCCTTCGGAAGCCCTTCAAACTGCTTGTGCGGATGATCCGCGGGAAGATCCTTGTCGAATGTCATCTTCTGAATCTTACCACCATGGCCATACGGATTATCGAGGGGAATCACGGTGTCGTGCATGTCAGGAACCTTTCCACCGGGATTCACGTTCATTTTCGTTGCAGTCAAGGCGTCCTTTGCAAGACTGCCATGAGCTGAGGAGTTGTCGAACACCCAGTGAATAATAGCTTTGGGATAAAGGCGTCGCGCGATGGGAATAGCTGTAGTAATCTAGATATGAAGGTAAAATTGAGAACAGCAGTGCAATAATGGCGACTTACTTGTTGTATCATCTGCTCCATGTTCCAATATGCATCACCGCCGGCCTTGTTATCAGGATAGATCACGACGGTCGAATCGGTGACTGCTAAACGGAGATCCGCAGGTAATTTTTCATTCTCTGCGATCATCTCCTCTGGGAGCGCAAGCAGCCCATAGCGCTCGCACAACAATGCCGACATCATGATCAGCCGACCACGACCTTTCTTCTTTAGAACCTGCTCGCCATCTTTCAGCCAGTAGTGATTATTTTGGTAGTCATTTGAATGGGCAGTCGACTCATCGTGAGTGATGAGAACGTGCTCGACTTCATCGTCGGCGAGTTCAGGAAGAACTTCACGCATGTCGGGCTCTGCGTATGAAGCTCGAAAACGGTCGAACGCTTCAAGCTCGGCTAGATAAGCCTTGCGTCGCTTTTTGACATCTTTGCGTTCGTGTCCATCCCAGTAGACACCTTTGTGATGACGTTTCCGGCGATATCCTAGCTTCCATAGCCAGCGTTGGCACTGACGGACAGAGACAGTTGTTTTCCTCAGCGAAAGAGACAGGAGGAGAGTTTCATTGATGTGTCGCTGTAGTAATTTTGGGTTGACCTAAAGGTTACGTCAGATAAAGACAGCTGTCAAGGAAAACACTCTGACTGTTCCGACTTCAAGCGTGCGGAGCCATGACTGGATACCCATGTAAAACCCCTCATCGTCAAGCAAGCCATTTGATTTCTCTCGCCGTCCCTGATAGCTGGGTTTCAAGATTCCCGTTGCTTCAAAGAAACGTGCCTGTGCAGCCAAAACACGCTGGAAAGCAGGTCCACGGCCGTGGTTTCTTGCGACGCGAAGTGCTGCTCGGAGTCTCCCCATGCGAGGCATCCAGCGATAGAAGTCACAGAGAGCCGCAAATAACACTTCACTCCGATAATCCTTGCCCTTGCGTGCTTTCTTGAGACACGCCGCAGCTAGCGCGCCTAATTTATCTGGCTCCAGAGGTGCAGCATCGTCCAAGACGGCCTCGACCCACTCCGCAATATCATCAGCTTCGGCAATAGAATCGACCACGGCATCACCGTTGTCACGCCGCGCTGTGGTTTCCAACTCTTCTGGAATTATTTCTATCTCATCCTCGACGTCAGAAGCGTCTGGAGAGAGCAAGCCGTCGTCGGGAGAAGTCTCGGCATCAACGGGAGCAGACGAAGAAGCAGTCTTGACACGTTTTGCAGGAGAAGAGTCGGGGTCGCCAGGAATAATGGAAATGGATGGGGAGCGCGCGCATTTATTTGCAGGAGCCTTGCCAAAAATGCTGGATATGCTGCGCTGTGTTCCACTGTTGGAGGAACTTTGCCCTTGCTGTGCGATGAGATCAAGCTGGCGCTTTAGCTCTTCACTTGACAATTGCAGCACACCATTCTTGACGTCGTCTTTAAGCTGCTTCTTTAACTCCTGGATGCGACGGGTAGAAAGACCGCCGACACCATAAGGGCCCCGAGGAGTTGCTAATTCCGTCGTCAGCCCATGAATTTAGTAAACAGAATATTAATTTGACGCACCTCGAGCATTATTTGTCGGACCAGATTCTCTGTTTTCTGCACCTTTCATCTCCGCTGCCCTGCGCTTCTCTGCCGCCCTCTTTTTGGCTTCATTCCTCCGCACTCTCTCGTCATATGTTCGTGGTTTCGGCATATTCTGCCAATCTTCGTCCTCCTTCTCGGATTCCGAATCATCCTCCCACGCCAGACTGTCATCGGAGCTGATATCGCCATTGCTGTCGGTGTCGGCGGTGTCCTGTGAGGGCTTGAACTGGCCATCGGTGCCACGATGCCCGCGGAGCGCATTTTTAGACTTCCTCGGCATGCTGAAAGACGAGCGCAAGCCAGGAGACGGCCTGATGGCGCAGCACAGCCACCGGCTATACACCGGCCCGAAACCAAAAGCGCGAAATCTCATCGAGAAAAAACATTTTTCGAATTTCAAAGTTCTGGTCCGGGGAATGTCTGGAGGGACCTCCGACTGTTCTATTTCCATGCTCAAACTTATGATTGACTAAACACCGCACCACCAGTAGCGATTACCAAATCGGGTCTCAATGTTTGTCACGAAGTTTGGTCTGCCACCATACCTACCGGAAGCCATCTGTCTAGGGTTCTTAATGCTGTTGATGCAATCCCTGTCACACAACGAGCACTTAGTACCTCAAGCCAAAACAACAGCTGTGTGTGCATGAATCTTAAAATATCTGCCAGCAGTGATTCCTTCTCCACCACACTCTGGAGATGTGCAGACCAAAATCGGCATGCATAGTACAAATGATTGGAAACTTTCTGTGCCAGACCAGGCATAACATCAGTCCGAAAATATGAGCTTTCCACCCCAGTGATGTTGAATCTCAATTGCTCTGCCATAGTCCGGAAACAGGCAGACACCATCCGCTGTTCATGTACCATCTTTTTGTAATTGAATGGTGATTCATTTGGAAGGTTGACAAGAAAATCAACAAACGACTGATGCACAAATCGGAGGCCTGATTCAGAATCAAGAACAGAGTTCATCTGTGTGCACACAAAGTCAAGGTCCTGGCTGGTTATTAATGGAACTAGGGCATTCATATCTTCCAACACCAGTGGGATCTGTGCCACGAGTATGGCTCCAGCCACCTGTTTGAATACCTCCACATTGCGGGTTGACAAAAACCTTGATTTGAGAAGATCTTGGTAGAGATGGTCCAGTTGGTTCATATCATGTTCCTCATTCTGTTGTTTCTCCTTCAGTGTCTGTATTATCCGTTCAAGCTCTCTTTTGGGTTGACTATCCCCCACAAGCTTCAAAACAGTGCTGGCCCAGATGAATAATCCAGCAGCTGCATCAGTGAGAAGTTTCAAGTCTTGTGAGGTTGGCCAAGGATGTGGCAGTGATTGATACTCGCTCTGAATAGCATCAAACCCTTGACGCAGATAATTCTCAATGTCCAGGTGTGATTCTGAGGTGGTCTTCTCTCCAACTTCAAGAACCTTGCACTGTGATCCCATTGAGCCCAGCACAGAGTGTATATTTTTCTCATTACGGCTAGTGACAAAGAGTTTCACCTGTGATGACACATGTTTCCAGCGACTGAGGGCCCCTAGAACCTGCTTCTGGTAGGACCGGGATTCTGTCAGACCCCCACATTCATCTAGGGCATCAATGACTAGTATAGGCATTCTCCCAGGAGGCACTGCAAGTGGATTCTCCAGAGACTTGATGATGAGCTTCTCAAAGATATCCTCATAGCTTGTGATATGTGGGAGAATTTCCCTAGACTCCAATGCCAGAATCACTTTGCTCCGAATCTCAGGGTATTTGTCTGCAAGATCATATGCCACAGAGCACCAAAGAGCCTTTGGGGTCTGAGACAAAAACTCTTCACGTTTGAAGAAGAAGCTGGATGCTAAACGCCCAGATTCCAGGAACTGTGCTGTAACTGTCATTGCAATAGCTGATTTTCCAGTGCCGGGATACCCATGGAGCCAGAAAACATTGGGACCATCCAAGTCATTTGCCCAATCATGAATGCTCTTGAGGATGTCGTGCCGAGTTCCGGGCATGCATGGCTCTGGACCCTGTTGTATTTCTGGGGCCTTGGGTCTGAGACTCTGCAGTTGCCTGTCTTGCACTATTTTGTTTGCTCAGGAATGGTGTGCTTATAGATTTACAGGTCACTCACTGGTGCTGTCTAATAGGACTTTGAGCTGTGTCTCCATCATTGCTATACTTATACCAGACTGCACAGCAAGACCACGGTCAAATTTATTTCTGAAGGACAGAAACTGCTGGGTAAGCTTGTCTAGTTCTTCTCTTGTCTTGATGCCAAAAGTGAGGGAAAGGATCCTTGCTGGCATTTAAAGTGAGATACACGGAATTACAGAACCAAGAATGAAACAAACACTTCAGAGATTGAGTACTGTATTGGGCTATGAAATTTCCAGTTGCATGAACAATGGGATAAACCTCTTCCATGGCCTGGTTCAACTGAGCCAACTTGGCAAACTGCTCTACATCAGCAATGCAGGCCAAGACATCGGCCATATCCTGGAGTAGAGCAGTTATGTCTGCGTCACATTTATGTTGCTCCTGCAGCAGCTGTGTTTCCTCAAAATCAGCAAGTGTACATTTTGGAAGTGTGAAGACCTGGAATACCTTGTAGATTTGATCCACACTTCCAAAAATTGCCCTGGCAATTGAATTTGCCTGATAAAAATGAGTTTAAATGGATGCTTGTGACTCCAATCATTGCACTTACCTCACTTGCTGCAAGACCCAAAGCAAGGAATGTTTGTAAGAATTTTGAGTATTTCCCCAAGAGGTCCAAAACACTCTGCAACTCTGCAGCACGGGCAATTCCTGCACTCAGGATATTCACTGTCGCAGTTGGCTCCTTGAAGCATTTGTCGGAGATTGTGCATGCTAGTTTATATTCACCACGTACCATACTAAAACTGATACAGAATTCTGCAGATGGGTTGGTGAAGAGGTGATCTGGATGTGCCTGGTGAATATCACCGGATAACACTGGTGCCAATACACACACCAGTCAACTGTGACACTTTCTGAGTTTCGAGAATTCCCTTGGCGATTGCGGCAGTGAATTCAATCAGGGTGAGGACCGTGCGATGTGTTGACCAGCGGCTGCTCTGGACAAGTTCAACCTTAAGAGCAGAGCCACTCTCGAGAGAACTGCAAAATGGTGTGTAGCAGTGAGAATAATGCCATGTTTCCACAACGCACTAGGGGGGATCAAATTCAATTTTGCAGCGGGCATCCTTCAGATCTGCTTTCCTGATTGTTGTACCATCCAACCGGACTTTGACAACACAGTCTTTTGTCTTTGAAGCTCGGAGGTCGGTCGCAGATATACCTGTATTATTATTGATTGAAGTCAGAGCACTGGTACCACACCAAAACAATGGAACTGACTAGATATCTGCACACTGAGGCTAGTACGGCATGTGAGATACAAGCTGGCAGTGGATTTGCTTTGGCTCTCTCACCTTTGGTTCACTGGAGGCATTCTTGACGGCGCAGTCGAGATTGCAGGCGACAGTGAGAGATGAAGTGTCGTGGCGTCCTCGTGAGGATAAGAAGCTGACATAAGCACCGGTCATTTCGGAAGAACTTCTCGTTTGACACATACCCCGTATGTAAAGTATGCACCCACCCCCAATTATCACCTTCCCTTCGCCCTTCCGCGCGCTCCGCCAGCAGCTATGCATGCTTCGTCATCATCGCGCCCATATGCTGCCACGCACACGTCAGCGATGACCACAGCTCATACATTGTCGACCGGCCCACGACGTCCGCGTACTCTTCGCCTACGATGAGCTTCCCGCTCGCCCTTCCCGTCGTCCTTCGTTTCAATCCTCCTTCGAAGCTGTATCTGCGCCTTCGCGAATATCGCTGCTCGTACTTACGCAGTCCCCGTCCGCTCATCCATATGCCGCTCGCTCATTCACTCCCAGAGCAGATAGCGCTCCGCCGTCTGTCCTCCTCCTGCGTCACGCAATCGCAATACATCTGATTCGTATTAGTGCGACGTCCCTCACCGGTAGCATACCTGCGCCCTATCACCCGACCCGTCCCGTGCAGGACGTCGGAGAACACATCGTCGCGGTCGTTGCCTCACCGAGATTTTGTGCTCGATGCGGCCTTCCGCATGGGCGACGCTCTCGTCCAGTTCTGTTCCACAGTATCCAATGCTACTAGCTCGTCCTAGGTACGCCGATTTCCCCTTCCTCCCCTTCCGTTCCTTCGCCTTTCTTCCTCATCATTGACATTGTGCCAGCCACTCGCCCCCTCCCTCCGACACCCTGCACGAGACATTTAAATGTACGTCACACCCTCCCGCTGCTCCCTTTCCCGAATACTCCTCATTCTGACTGACCGACTCCCTCACTTGCAGACGAAATACCCCGCCGCTCCGACTCCGCGCTCGCCCTCGAGCCGTCCTTGCGCCCTACGCCGGCAGCGGGTGTTCGCGTGGATGTCTTGCTCTTCGCTGATGCGTGTGCGGGAAGCGAGTGGCGCGGGCTGTGCGATGGCGACGCGACGCAGTACAGGGATGATGGCGTGGCGTGCTCTCCGCCGGCGGTGTGTGGGGTCGCTCGATTCCCCCATCCGGCGCGAAGGGGATGGATGGATGGAGAGGGAGGACATGCGCGAGGAGGTGCGCGAGGTTATGCGCCGGATGGATGCAGCAGCTGCCTGAGCGGTGGTGGTAGACGGCCTTGGTGCAGCGAGTGAGGTCGAAGCGGTGCGGCGGGGGATGGAAGTTGGAGACACGGTACAGGCGTCGTGCGCCTGCGCTACCACTCACGGTGATATCGCTTGCGGTGGTGTCGCTCGGGCTTGCGATGTCGCTCGCGATAACGAGCGCAGTGGACAGCGAGACGTGCGAGGGGATGTGACGAGGGATCGCCAGCGCTGCTGCCGTATCCGCGCCAGTCGGGTGCGCTGTCGAGCGGCGCAGGGAATTGGGGGTTGTGTTCCCAATGTCCCATGGGACACTGGTGGGGCGTCATGCCTGGATGCCTGCGATACCGCTCGCAATAACGAGCGCGGTGGAGAACGCGGTGTACGAGCGGCGTGTGGCGGGAGATCGCCAATGGTTTCGCCGTGTATGCGTCAGTAGGGGCCTCACAAGTGACAGAAGTTACACTGCGCATTTCAATCCACTATGTACAAGCTTACGACTCGCCTTTACCGACTTAGACTAGTGTTGGCCAAAAATACGATACGAAAAATATATATTTCGAATATATACACCATATTTATTACTCCGCACGCAAATAGGCGCCTCCGAATGCCGACGCCCACAAAATCCGAGGTGCATGCGCGCGCGGGCGGCACGCAGCATGCAACAGACAGAGACGGCACGCCCATGCCCGTGCCTGTCTCACTCGCACGCCTCTCACACGGAGCCCGCGCGTCTCCCAAGCGTCGTCGTGAAGTTGAGCGTACGAGTGCGCGCGCGAGTCAGTGCGTCTGGCAAGACGTACCCGACGCCGAGACCCGCGCTACCGAGCCCGCACAGGTCTTGCACCACGCCCCATGCGACGTGGGAGCCGCCGTCCGTGTGCAGCAGCAGCACGCGCCGCTTCTCCACGCGGGGCGAGGATGTGCCAACGCCGTCACGCGGTCAGGGGGTGCGAGATGCGGCCCCGCAGCCTGCGCCCGCGCAGCTCCACACTCGCGCCCGCGCGGTATGCCGAGCCCGCGCAGGTCTGACGCCACGCTTGGAGCCGCCGCATCAGCGTCGTCCATCTGCGCAGAAGCAACACGCACGCGCCGCCTCGTCACGCGGGGCGTGCGAGACGCCGCCTCGCAACGTGCGCCTGCGTGACTCGGCGCTCGCTGCGTGTGCAGGCGGAGCTTGGGGGCGCGAACGCGCCGCCCTCACAGTCGACAGCAAGTGCCAGCGGCGCCGCGTGCTCGCCGCAGCGGCTCGTACGAGTCTGTGCGGGGTCGCGATTGGTGCGCTGGCGCGCGGCGCGAGAACGAGCCGCACCGGGCGCGGGCTCGTATAGACTTGCGCGCATGGGAGCCGCAGCACCGCTCGTCCGGAGGGTAGAGGAGAAAGAAAAAAAGAAAAAGAAAAACGGAGGACTTGGCAGACTTGACTTGCGAGAGAGGATGTATCTAAATAGAAAGAAGTAGTCAGTAAGTGATTGAGAGGGAAAGGCGGGGGCGTTAAGGAGAAGAAGACCGGCGCAGTCAACGTCCGGTTTGCCAAGAGGGAGCCGGCGTCGGCGAGCACGCCACCGTGCGGGAACCCGCAGCAGACTCGCTGGATTTGGCGGCTGGGGTCGGCGACCAGGATTCGATCAGATAAATATCTTTGAGGCACGAAAGTTTGAATCTATCTACTCTGCCTCTGGGAGACTAGCGCGGTCCGCTGTGTCGACGCAGCGCAGGGGAGGTGGCCGTGCGGTGGGTGAGCGGGACGTGCGGCAGGCGGTGTCGTCGAGAAGGAAGAGCGCGGCGGGATTGCGGAGGGTGCGTGGCAGAGTAGGGAAGATCTGGGACGAGCTGGGTGTGCTGGGAGATGAGTGCGGGGCGGTCGATGGACTAGACGATGATGCGGTGGATGCGGTGCTGCTGCTGCTAGCAACTGGCTTTGGCGGGGCTGTCTGCGAGGCCCCTTTGCGCGGTCTGCGTACGAGATGGGGGCGCTGGGAGTACCACTGCACTCACTGGCCATCCGTGGCGACATTGAGAGCTGGGAACCATCTACAATCGCTCAGTGTTTTAGCCTCATGCCCGCCTTAACGGACGTCAGGATTTTCGGCATGGAAGCAGAATCTAACTTCTTGTCCCTGCTGGAAGACAGCCCGCCGAACGTGTTTCTCCCACAGCTTCGTAGCTTGGAGATCACGACGGCGCATGGGCGCGACATTCGCTCAGAGGGTTGCCGAAAAACGAATCACGTGCTGATTGACAGGTCGCGTAAATACAGTAACACAAGTACATAGCGCGCGGATGAATTGGCACTTTTTTCTTCTATCTTTATAACTTCCATAAGCTTTCATTTGGCATTTCACATCCACCTACATAAACCCTCCAGTGCACATCAATCACATACGGAATTCGAAGTACCCAAAATCCTAAAAACTCGGAGATTGATGTACTATGATGGGCCACCGTCGACTCGGCGACACGCACCACCCGGCTCCCACCCCGCCTGACTGTTCCCTCCTGCATTATTTATTACCCGGCTCGTGTGTGTTCCTCCTGTAGGCTTAGTAGGTGTTATTACCCTGCCTGTACCAAGCTGTACTAGCATCCAACCTCCCCTAGGGATACAAATCCCCCCCTTTCCCCTTCCCAATCCCTTACCGAGGCGCATCATTAGCAAGCCCCGTATTATTCATCAAATGGCCTCGCGCCAATTATTTTTAATAGTGAAAAAAAAAGGATTTTTTGCTACACTCGAACCACAATGTCGCAAAAGGGCCTGGTTGCCTATAAGGGGTTAGGAAGGGTTACAGGCTTATAAGTGAGTTACAGAGACTTATACTAGGCTTACAACTAGGGTATAAGTAGTTATAATTCAATATATCCTTGAGTGATATTGTGGGGCATTGAGGGCTGAGAGGCATATATTGTCCCAATATCCTAATCTGCCGAGTCGGCCTCAGTCACCAAAAAAAACACCGTTTTGGGGGTGAATTTACATGCACTTCGGTCAGTTGTGGAGCGGGTGGAGCTGGGTGGAGTGGGGCTCCAACCCGAACGCTGAGCACGGTGCAAAACTGTGTTGGTGACATCTGAGCTTTTCCCTGCACTGATAACAGATACTCTGGATGTAATTTGAGTCCTCAACACTTTATAGTTAATTACTGAAGACTGACACTGACCTACCTTGTTAACTGATACTTAATAACAATGATTCTAACTAGTAGAGTAACTACTCTCCTTCCCGCTGGTACTACAAAGTACCAGCGGAGGGGAGCAAGATCTTTTCGAAAATTTACCTCGGTCAGTTATAAGCCACTATAACCTCCCATAACCCTGTATAACCCTATAACCTCCGTAAGTCCTTATAACCCAGGATAGCGCAATTTTGAAGGTTATAGACCCCCCAATGATCTTACAGACTTATACCGCCTTATATTAACCTATATTGGCTTATCTCCGACAAAGGCTTTTTGCGACAAAGAGTAATATAACATAATAATGGACAGTTTAACCACTTCTCCACAATAGCATCTGAAGACCGGTGTCCGCTACAGTACCTGCACATCTGGGATTGAGTCGCCTGACCTGTTTTCTGGAGGGGTCTTTGTGCTCAAGTCATGACGAATTCTACTTCTCGCTGACAACAGCCACCATTGGCTTGGCACTTTATGTTCTTTGTATTACGCAGTCTTTTTTTTTTTAAATTAACCAGCCGCAATAGCTTCTAATCTTTCGTCCTCACCATATGGCATTGGCCCGATGTTCTTGTCTCCCTTTCAAACGCTCCTCCTTTTCGCCGTCTTTCATATCCCGATCGTCTTTTTTCTTTTGGCGTGCATCCTCTATATTTCAATTTTTTAGGGCGGCCTGCCTTGTTTGAGCGGGATTGTGCTTGTGCCGTGTAATCCTCCTTCGTTTCGGTAATCCATCCGAACTTCGGATGGAGTACCGAAACTCGGAATGTTTGTCCGGGACAAATAATAATTCAAACTCCGCTCTGTTTTTTTCAACCTGGTCACCACCATGTCGGTTTGCAGAAACTGCGGTAAACAAGCACTGGAACCGCTTTCTCCGGCCCTCCATGAGGGCCATCTCTCGAATCGAGAGCGACGTGCAGCCTTGGCCAAAGTCAGGGGTCAGATGTTGCTCCACGAAAAATACCTCGACGCACTCGAGGAGGAGGAGGCCGAGTTGGAGGCTGGCCTTGCCCTTGTGACTTACCCAGTCCTGACGCTTCCCGTCGAGATTACCTCCCGTATCTTCCTCCACTGCCTCCCTAGCCATGGACGCGTTTCCCCATCACCCTCCAGCGCGCCGCTTGTCCTCGCACAGATCTGCCAGCATTGGAGAGAGGTCACGCTGTCGACTGGAGAGTTGTGGAGTTCTTTGTATCCGTCTATCTCTTTTGGTCTTGCCCTGGCAATACCTTCCGCGCGTGACCATGCGCTCCGTTCCCTCATCCAAACCTGGTTCTCTCGCGCTAAAGCTACTCCCCTCTCTCTAGGACTCAACTGTCAGCTTACCAAGGTGTCTACGGCACTTTTGGAGCTTGTTTCCTCGTTCACAGGCCAGATCCGGAGTCTAGACCTCCACCTTTATGAGGGCCAGTTCCGGCAACTGCGCACTTTTGAAACCCGGTTCCCTCTCCTTCAGCATCTAGCGATATCCAACGCTTCGGAGGAAGAAATCGGGGACTTTATAAAAGATACCCCCACACTCCGGGAGCTACGGTTGATCGACATCACTATGACGACCTCGCTCAACTTTCCCCTCCCATTGTTGAGCCGCCTCGAGATATCTGCCGAAATTTCGATCACCACGTTCCTCGACGTGCTGAACAACTTTCCGGTCCTCTCTTACTTCAAATATAGCCTGCGGGAGCCGAACACAGTTGGGGTGGACGGGTCCATGGCGCCGGTGTTCCCGCACCTTTCATCCCTCGCTGGGGAAACCGCTGCCCTGTGTTTTGTTACTCTTCCGGGCCTACGTGAGCTCATGCTTCCTAGTTTCTCCGAGCCGGATCATGTCCAACAATGCATTGCCCGCTCCTCCTGCACCGTCGACCGTGTCACTCTTACCTTTGGAGATGAGCTCGAGGATGAGGATGACGACCGGAAGGAACTCCTCATCTGGCTGAAAGCCTTCCCGTCCCTCTCAGTCCTGCACATCAGGCAGTATACCGACGTCGACGTCTTGATTGAATGCCTCGACTCGAAATCGCTCGCGCCGCGGCTCTCGGAAGTAACCATCAACTCTAGCATCAGGCCCTCGAACATTGACAACGATTACGATGATGCTTTGGTTGCCCTCCTGCGCCGCCGAACGAACCCTCGCCGCCCCTTCAAATTGCGCAAATTCCACATGCGATTCTCCCTCATCCACGGAGGGGATGCCGACTACGAGAGCCGCGTGTGGACTCCAGGCGACCTCGCCGAGTCGGCGCTCGACGACATGATTGCAGATGGGCTTGACTTTCTTCTCCGAATCGAGAGCAATCATGCGGGCACTTTGACTTGGCCATCTGGATACATCGGTGAGTCTTCCCATTCATGGCGCCGGACACGGGCTATAACTGACTTTCCGTGCCGCAGATTCAACCGACCCATTGCCGTTCTTCCCGTGATTCGCAAACACGACATCTATGTGCCAAGATAAAAATCGGTTCCTTGAATATTTTTCTACGCGCTGGCCCTTAAGATAGCATTCAATCATTCATATAGACAGTTCTCTTCCGTTTCATCCACAACCTCCGAGGCAAACTGATAGATATGCTCGACGGTTGGTTCGTTCTTAATGATCACATAGTGCATCGCTTTTTCTCAGCATTCACCTGATATGCATCTCGCTCTACTTCTAGGTGGTTCAAATGAGAAAGGCGAGAAAATAAGTACTCGCAGGACGCAAATGCTTGCACAGCCTCTCCCCTCCCGCCCAATTCGAACGGTTCTGCTAGTCTGGCCATTCGCATTCGGTGTTATACCTGACGTCTAGGGAGGGTCTGTTCAGCCAGCAGTACTGGTGATTAAGGTTTTCTCCGCACTGCTCCCAAATCATTTGGGAGCAGGGCCAAATGGCGCGCGTTGCTGAGTGGCAACTTTTATGCTGCATTCATACATCTTTTTTTCTTTCTTCGCGTCGGGCCGCAATTAATATTCAGACAAGATCGTCCCGGCCCAAGGCTCGCTGGACCTATCAAATTCCTTTGTAGAAACTGTATTAATGCCTTGAATACAACGCATTGCCACCAGTGGTGGCGATTCAATTCCGACAAGCCTATGATCCTCCCGTCTTCTGAAGCACCTGGCGTAGTACCAACTTTCTTTTGACATCCTGGCCCCTGTCCTTCGTCGTGGTCTTCACTGGTACGCAGGGCCTGGTACGTGCTTTCTCCCTTCTTCCATGGCAGTTCTCTGCTGCTTACGACTTCTTCCAGTAAAAAACGTGCAAGTCATACAGCCAGGCGTGCAAAGGGCGCCCTGGGACAGCCGCAACACGACTCATTCCACGCGACGCGATACATGAGTGGGTAACAAGCTGAGCGTCGAGGCACCCCCACCGCGCTCTCCGCAAACCCATCCAATCGCGTATGACATGCGGCCACTCCCTCTCCTCCCCCGCACGCCCACCCAATCCACCGCCCCTTCCGACGCTCCCCGCCGAACTCCCGTCGAAAGCACCGATGGGTGATCACAAGGTATGCGACTGGGAGTGAGCGTCGCCCGGACACCGTGTGGGTTTTATTGCTGTTTTGTCTCCCTACACATGCGCTGATACCCCACCCGCAGCTCCACGCCGCGCGAACCACTGCCAATGTGATGCGCGCCTGCCGCCCACTGTGGCGTCAAGGAGGCCCCCATATCCGGCCTCGTCGCCGGCGGGAAGCTGCTCGACGACGCGCCCGGCTGCAGCGCGCGTGAACGCCGCTTCCCGCGCCGTCCCCGTTCACTAGTCGAAACACGCTCTGGTCCATCCCAGACACTGCCCGTCCCACTACTGCGCAGCAAACTTCTGCTACGCAGATGCCCCCCACCGCGTCTTGGTAGCAAGTCGTGGCATATCAGCAGCCCCGACATCAACACGCATTGAGTCGGCGCGAGGGTTAGCGGCAAAGTGTACACGAGCACCTCAGAAACGCCCACTCCACCGACTTTTCCTATCTCCCACCCCCAGACTCGCCCCCGCAGAGCATCACCATAACTAATGCGGCGCGCTGCTGCGCTCGTGGCGCTCATACGGATTCCTCGGTCCAAAGCGCTAGGGTCGGAGCGAACTCTCGAGTCCGCGCCAAAGCGGACGCGGCGTTCGTTGGGGCGATGCGGGGGGGAGCATGCGTGAGACGATGCGGACTAGACTAATTCGGCGCAGTGCGGCCGTCTGTCCCCCGAGCGTACGGGTTTCTCTTGCGGAATTCCGCGAGATGCTGCGCCTGCTCACAGCTCACGGTGCAATGCGGCGTTCCTATGCTGCAGCTGGACGTACAGCTTCCTCGCGTCGAGGAGCTGGTGCGGTGGAAGGGGCTCCTTCAGCTTAAGACTCGCAGCGCGGTGCAACTTTGCGCGTACGGGTGGCGGGTCCATCGCGACGGATGTGGATATGCAGAAAACGTGTGATTGACCGACGGTCTGTGTGGAGAGGATCAGCATATTATTTCAGGATTGGTACATTGTATACGAACCGACCTCATGACGTTGACGAGCACGCCGCTATGGTCTAGGAGCATGCGCGTGTCGGGTTCGTGTCGCTCGGTCACAGATCCGCTAAGAGGCGCATAGCTTCACGCAGGCCGTTCGCCCTCCCCCCTTCGGCAGTCTGGCGACACGCGCATCGCGAACGCTGGTGAGTACACGTGGGTCGAGAACGCCGGCAGGCACACGCGCCTCACGAACGCCGGTGGCACACGCGCGTCGTGAATGCTGGTGGGCACAGGATGGAGCGCAGACGTGACGCGTGTCGACGCAGACGGCGGGAGCCCCGCCAGCGCCGCGGAGTAATACGCCACCATCAGCATCGCTAAGTAGCGCGACGCGCCACCAGCGAAGCCCCGCAATACGATCCAGTGCTCTTTGGAGACGGGGGGCGGCGCATACTCGAAGACGGAACGGCGCATATGGGCGGTCGCGCTGGAGAGGCGGGAGCTAAAAACCGAGGCGGGCGGGAACGTATCTAGATAGAATATGGGCGGGGATACGGCGCGCGACCCGCAGCATGACGTGGGCAGCGGTATCGGTTGGCGAGGTGGCGAGGCGAGCTGGGCGAGGCGGGTGAAGGGAGGACAATAATAGAGCGCATGGATGTAGAGATACAGACGCCTGTAAAGTACTCGTCAGCAGGGAGATAGAGTTCGAGCGGCAGGAAAGGCGTATCGCGAAGGGACGACAAGGGATGTGTAGAGTACGGCGACTCGGTACGCGCAGGGGAACGTTCTGCGGGCTCGGTTATTCTGCTGGATCGGTCATCGATATTGAAGTGGCGGTATCGGCGGCGGGACCTGCTGCTTTCTAGCGCAGCGAACGCGCCGAGTGCGAGCGAAAGGCCGGGCGGTTCGAGACATGGGCGTCGGGGGTACGTGCTGATTCAGACTTGTTGCGCGCAGATGTTCAAGATACCGCCAATAATATTTAAGGATGGCATGACAGGGTCTGTCGTGGTGTGTACGGGCTGTTGTCGGCAGCAGCGGGACAGGACGCAAGTTACGGGCACTAATGGCATAGGTGCGATGACGAAGCGCGTGCCCCACACGGTACTAGACGGACGTGCTGATTCAGATTTGTTGCGCGCAGATGTTGATGCCGCTAACGATCTTGCAAGAAAGTATCGCCACCAAGATTTTCTCTGACGCTGGGATTGTCTCCTGGGCAAAGCACCGCTGAATCCACCGCGACTTGAAGGAGGATGCGTGGTCCAAAATTGAAACAGCAGGCTAAAGAGTCGTGGCTCAAATGTGGCATGAACACGTCCGAGTGTAATCATGGAAAACACATCCGTTTCAACGTCCAGGACAAAGTTATGAAAGCAGAGGCTGTGCAAACATTTGGTCCTGTTGCTCTCCGGATCTTTTCGGCCCGACTTGACAAACTTATACAAAATCTGCAGCTGGACGGAGCAAAAAAGCCTTTGCGCTCTCCATGCGTTCAAATCTAGTGTACGCATGCCAATTTAATTTTGCTTATCACCATCCCGCCTTGTTTTAAATTGAAATTTAGCCTCAAGCTCGGGTGCCCCGTTCAATGTTGAACGTTGAAACTCTCGTCGCGCTGTTTCAAATGCCGTTTGATCTCGCAGCAACAAAATACACCGCACTCTCCGCAGTCCGGACGTTAAATGTTGAAAGCCAACGGAGGCTAGAGGGGGGAGCCCTGAACAAAAAAAGAACATGAACCTAAGTGTCACGACCCGGCCCCGGATCGAACGGGGTCCCACAGACTTCATTAATTGCATAATTATTGAATTTAGGCATGAAGCATACACCACCGGGTATTTATCCCATCTTGCTTGTCAGGATTACACACAGGTAAATTTAAATTCAGCAGGGACAATAATCCAAGTTGTCAAATTCAAGGTGGATGTAATGTGCACCACTTGTACGGAAGCGAAAGCGCGCTGTCCAGATGATTGTGCGTTTATTTAATGTCATGGGTGGTACCTTAGGTGGAAAAAGAAAATGACAAGAAAAGAAAAAAGAACACGACAAAATAATACCGATGACCCAGCCCCGACTGGAGCGGGGACATCCTGCAGAGAGCAATGCTAGAGCAGTATTTCTCGCAAGCATGCAGTGTATACCACCAGGTCTTAACCCTCTCTCTTGTACCGGAGTTTTATGCAAGGCTGAATTCAGTGAGTACTAATTGTGGTCAATTTTAAATTTGCTTGTTACAACAGTCCCACTGCCCTCAACATTAAACTCAATTTTCGTTGAGCTGTTTCAAATTCCAACTGGTGTCCCGGGAACCACATGTAAAACTCTCAGCAATCCTGCTGTCGTATGTCCAAAATCAGCGCAAGCTTTGACAAAAATAAAAATATTTCACTTCAGCAGCGGAACGACCCGGCCCCGGATCGAACGGGGACCTCCCACTGCAGAGTTCGAAAATCAACACAACCCGCCTTATTTGTCGTAGGCGTGCAGAATACGCCACCGGGTCCTTACCCCATCTTTCTTATCGGGATTTTATACGGGCAATGGCAAGATCTGAATATAAATTTAGCAAGGACAATAATCCAATGGGGAATGAAGACTCTCCAGATGAATATGCGGTTGATTAATACCATGGCCGGTACCTGTAGGTTTTAAAAAAAGACAAAAGAAAAACACCGTCCATTCTTATGACCAGCCCCGAATCGAACGAGGACCTCCCACAGACTTTGCCTTTTTTTCGATATTTGTCGTGGGCGTGCAGCATACACCACCAGGTCTTTACCCTCTCCCTTGTACGAGGGTTTTATGCAAGGTTGAATTCGGTGAGTGCTTGTGTTCGAATTTAATTTGCTTACTAGTATTACGGTCCCGCCTCCTCTGTAGCCTTCAACAAATTCAATGTTGACCTCAATTCTCGTTGCGGTGTTCCCTGCCGTTCGGTCTCGCGGAGACCACATGCGAAACTCTCAGAAAATCCTGCCGTTGAATATATAACATCAGTGCAGTATGGAAAAAGAAATTGCAAAGAATTCAACAATGATGACCCACCCCGGATCCACATTGTGCTAACACTTTTCTTAAGTGTGCAGCATACACTACCGGGTCCTTCCCCCATCGTTTTTATCAGGATTTCTATACGGGCAATCTCAACATTTAAATTTGAATTCAGCACAGCAACGACGATCCAAGTTGTCAGGATGCCCTTCAGATTCGAGGTTGATGCAGCCCGCGCTGTTGGTACGTGCGCAAACTACGAGATTTTTTTTTTTTCAACATCTGGAACATAATACTATCCCGAGGATGCCGATAGTGGTTGGTAACTCATCTTATTCAACCCTCCAGATTTAAGCCCCAAGTTGACCCCAAATTCTACTTCAACTGTAATTTGATCGCATCAAAAGAGCCATCAATTATTCGGCAGGCTTCCGGATAGCTTCAAGAAGCAATCCAAGCCTCAGTCTGAGCCAGAAATGTATCTAGAGACACTAACAACCTATTTATTATACGCCCAAGGGGAAGATATCTTTGATGTCGAAAAAAAAAGTTCGTGCGGACAAAAAAAAGTTCGCAGTTTTGATTTTTGCAACGTCTGGAATGTCATATTATACTGATCTCCGAAGCATATTCATGGTCCAGCACACAACCATGGTACATTCGCTTAAAGCTCAGAAATGAACGAAATAATCATACTACTAGGCGAACTTTGTTGGTCCGGGCATAAAACTCCGAATACGATATGGACCCACCAGGCTTCTTGACAAGCGTAAGCCCTCGCATCTGAGGGATTCCATACGAACCACCCTGATTGTCTTCCTGCTCCGTGTCCAAGCTACCGTTTGTTGAAGGAGTGTCGGCGTCGGAGGAAGACTCGGAGTTGGAGGAGCGCCAGGCTTTTGTCTTAGTTCCGTAACGACGGGCAGGTTTCGGATCCAAAGTCGGGCTACTGATAATGGAAGAGTGAGAACGAACTGCCAAGAGAGGAGGAAGGGGACAAAATGCAAATGGAAGAGAAAGAGAAGGAAAGAATCGCAGAAACAAAACATACCCAAAAGGTCTCTTCACCAGCTTACGTGCGGGCATCTCGTTACCAGGCTGCTTCTGATCCTGGGATTCGAACCCTCGTCTACCCGCTCCGCCCGAGTCTACATCACCAGATAGATTCGGCTGCGGGTCGCGTGCAGGCGGCTTTGGAGATCTAGCAGCTTTGACGTCGAGGTATGTCGCATCCTTCGAGCGGTCTGGTATGATTGGATGGTTAGCTTCCCGATGTCATGTCGAATCTTTGAGAGTAAGTACGCACCACTCAGGCCAGATTGAGGGAGAGGCGCTGCGTTAATGAGGCTGCTCCAGGAAACCAGGACGGAGAGGAGAAGGAATTGGATGGTCAATTGGAGGTGCATGTAGGGTGAAGATTGAAGGAGGATGGAGGAGAGCAGCCTGGAGGCTGTGATACGGCTTGGAATTGGCAGTGGGCGGCGCAATATGTCCATGATAGGATATCACTGAATCAGCTACGATCTGGACAGGGACAACGCACGTCAAGTTCGACACACGCATCACCGGTATGAGGCGCCGGTGCTACTCCATATGCCGCCATATTCTTCGGTCTAGAGTCCCCTTGCGAAAGTTCTATTAGTTTCAACCTCGACTTACGCAAGATTCACTAACTGGCGGCCTATAAAGCCATTTTTTCAGGGGTCGGGGCAAACTCGACTGATGGGTCCCAATATTTGGCGCTGTTTTGGGATCGCTACGGCCAAAATGGCCGGAATCCTGACGAAACGCTGGAAGCAAACGTGGGAAGCCAAAAAAAAGCTGGAAGCGCCCCGACCGAAAAATCCGGGGGGTGATTCCGGTCAGTTTCCTGTTTTAATCTGAGTGATTTTGTCAAGAATCCGCTGAGTACTGTACTATTACAATCAAATCAACAGGGGGATGACGCATGACCCGATTTTCGAATTTGACAATTTGACAGCAAATTTTTTTGCGTGACGCCCGAAAGAAATACAACAAATTCGACAAAAATTTGGCTGAAATTGAGCTTTTTTGTGAGGGACGGCGAATTCTGCACCTGAGAGCCTGTCCGGCAACAGATTCTTGGCAGATTTTATTTCTTTATATAGTAATTTGCACAAAATTCACGGACTTTGGAATGGCCAAAACTCATTCTTACAAGGTAGAATTAGGGTGTTTGAGTACTATATCACTCACGCTGGGAGAAAAGACCAGCGCACGTAGACGGAAAGTGCGTTGAACGCACTTGCCATGCACCTTGCACAATGGCCAACAAAGGCACAAAGGGCAGACAAAAGCAGGCTTTGTCAGCCCCTGCAAGCTGACAGAGCCGCCCTTTGTCTACCCACACCTGCTCTGCCAGCTGCAAACCAAGTGCGTTTAACGCACTTGGTTTCTACGTGCGTCAGTGCTTGCCCCCGGTGTCACTGGTGGGGTCCAGCTTTGATCTTATTGCCATTAAAGTGCAGCTAACCGTGAAATAAACTCAGAGATTCTGCCGAAATTTGTTGCCGGACAGCCTCTAATATGGTGCCTCCGCAACACAAAGGTGATCAGAGCGAGGAACCCTGCGTCGAACGCAGAAATCAGATTGATCGCGCGATGACCAACGACAAGAAATATAGGGCTGCCGCCCGTGGCCGTCACGACGGCTCTACAGCACCCGTCGACGGGGTGCCGTGCCCGTCCCGTTGACGATTTTTCGAAAATCTTGAATTGACGGTCACGGTACGGGTTTGTGGTCTTACGGCCCGTTGAAAAACGGCCGTCACGGCCGTTCAACGGCAATTCAACGGCTTGGTTTTTATTGTGCACAGAAACAGTTTTCCCGGTGAAGTTTTTGTCCAGCAAAGTCATCTATGTGCTCTAGGATGTTTGTATTTCATCCTTCATATATTCTCTTCCATCCTGGCCTGACAGATCAACGATCTCGGGCAATTTCGGCAATTGCCAGAACCGGTGATACGAATGTTCAAACTTCCTAAGTTAGTTGGCGGCAAATTGCCGCCTTGTCCTTGTTTCGGAATTTTGTTTCGGTATTGATACGGTGACTTGTCCGGGTTAGAAGCTTTCTCAGTGCTTAGTACGAGCTTTAACACTTGCTATATGTGTTTGCTAGTACTCAAACGTAAAAAAAGAAATCCTAGAATGCCCTTTCAACACCATTTCTGGGGGCAATATACCTCAAAAACTATATTACCATCCCGTGGCCCGTAAATAACCCGTCATGGCCGTCCTGTTGACCGTCCCATCCCGTGAGGCCTTTTTTTCCCCACCCAACGGGCCGTTGGTTGGCGGCCCGTTGCCGTTGAGTTGCCGCTGATTCGACGGCCGTTGCCGTGACGGCAACGGGTGGCAGCCCTAAAGAAATATGGTAAGAGAGCTGTTAGGCTGCACTAGAAGGACAGACTTGGAAGGGCGTCCTGAAGGACAAATGGAACCTCGAATGGACAAGGGAGATCAGGGTTTTAGTGGGTATTGGTTGAGTTGGCGGTAAAGGTGTTCTGAGGGCAGTGTCGGAGGGACATCGGAGTCGACGAGGTCGGAGTCCCACACGCCGTGCTGAAGATCTGGGCACGAGACTTTAGTGTTGCCGGGGTTTGGTCAGGTGTGGTTTTTTCCCAAAAAATCCGAACTCCGAACTTAACCGCAGGTTCGGTTCGGGCATTTCTCCGAACCCTGAACCGCACTTCAGGTTCAGTTTGTAGAGGTTCAGTTCGGGGTTCAGAACCAGTTCGAACCTTTTTTTTTTTGGTCATTTAAAAAAAAAAATGCTTCGCAAAAATATCATGATATATACTATTACTCCTCGGCTTCATCCACTGGAAATGTCGAAGAAAAACCCCAGGGGATCAGTTTCCAGTGATGTAGGACCGATGCCTGCGGAGATGGAGGATGGTAGAGAGGGCCCTAAATTTTTTAGGGCCTCGGGCCTCGGGCGAACACTGCCTCAATACTGCGCAGTTTCCAACGATCTAGACAGCAGGAATTGAGGGCGGCAAAATTGTTTCCAGGTTCCCATCATACACTTGACATCAAAGAAAAAAGCATAGGAGGCTACTAATTGACGCGTCGTGTCACATCATGATTATATATTTATCACACACTTGGGGTAAAGGGCCGTGGCGGGGCCCGGCATGCAAACTCGTACTTCCTTTTTTACCCTTGTAGTTATGATAACTGGCCTGAAATTGAAAGGAACAATATTCCAAATGACATCCATATATATACTAATCAACGCGGCCGAACACCCGCATAGTCTAGATATCATCTTAAAACAATGAAGAATCCCTGCAGCCATGAATTGAAGAGCATCGTACGCAGCATGCAAGAAAAAAAAATCTCGTTTTGTCTCGCCAACTTCAGGATGCATTGCCATTGGCCATGCTGGCCCATGCATATTTGATGCATATGAACAGACTGGGCCTGAGACAAAATGGTGTGAGTCCCCTTTGCAACTTAGACAAGACTGCAGCCGGCAATCACAGCGTTGCCAACGAGGAAAGACATCGAGATAGAAGACAAAAGGGGCAGATAGGGGATTGATTGATCAACTGGGGTAAAAGGCCCAGGCGGGGCCCGGCATGTAAACTCGTACTTCATTTTTTTCTTCTTCTTCTTGTCTCAACCCCTCTAATCCTATTTCGCCTTGCAATTGGTTTCGCCCCAGTTAAATTTATTACAAGCTCTGGCCGTTGGGTCAACCTCTCGCACGGTGCGTCATTCAAACCCCCGTGAAGTGAAACTCTCGCAGTTGGGTCAATACTCTCGCGGCTTAATTAAAACTCTTGCGGTTTATTTTTTTTGAACGCCGTACTTTGTTGATGTAAGACTCCTACATCTAGATCGGATTCGGCCACGGTTCAACTTTGCATTCAATGGACTTGTGGAACTAAACGTGCATTTACAAGATTTTTTTGATTTTTGTCCCAGTTGGTATCCGGTTCAGGACCTGTCTTATTGAACTGGTCAGATAGACCTTTTTCAATTTCACGGCCGTTGCTTTCTGCTAATATAGTTCATGAATCATCATTTCATCCTCTGACAGGTGCAATGTGCTTTGTTTGATTGGATTATGTTTTTGTGGAGTGGCAAGTAAGCGAGTGTCGACTTCAACCAGAGGTCAGCGGCACTTGTCAGAAGAAGCAATTCAGTAATTATCCGGGAAGTGCAGTAATTTAAACAAATTGATGAACAGTGGCTTGGGGTTGCAGTTTCTTAATCACAATAATAGTGGTCGCCACAATAGAATTCAGTATTATTAACATGCACATAAATTTGCCTCACTGCTCCCCACTGTGTCCCTCATGACATGTCCCTTCTTTCCAAGTGTCTTTAACCCACGGCGCTGCGCCCCATCCCTCGCCACTAGCTACGGAAACGGCATACGGTACAATGTATGTTACTCGACCGCCTAGGGAACCCTAAGAGCCGAGGCACGGGTGAGCCCCATTACTTAATACCTTGGTCCCGGAAATGCTGTGCTAAGGCATTTGTAGTGACTCGTGCGCCCCTGAGGCGGAGACGACTTCTGGCGCAATGAGTGGGGCGACAAGGCGCGTTCCCAAAGTGGCACAGCCCACGGCGGATTCAAGAACCTCAGCCCTCTGAAAGACCGGTTGTCGGGACCTTGCGCAGTCCACGTACTTAAGTCCGTAAAAAAAACGGTATCTTGAAACTATTGGAGGCACAGAATCCAGAGAGTCCCCAGGGTGCCCGGACATCAGATGATATCAAGTAGGAAAAAGAATGGCAATTTATTCCGATGAAGAAAACATATACTCGGCGGGCTTAAACGCATCGCGAGTCGCATATACAGCAAATATATCGAAGGTGTATTTAGCCAGCCATTTGGTAACGTCAAAGCTTCTGCACAGCACAATTTCGAGAAGGAAAGCATCCGCGGAAGCCGCTGTTCGGGGCAGACGAGGTACGAGTTGGTAAATATCCTGTAGGAACGATGAGCGGAGTCGATCCAGATCAACGTGCCCCCTGCAGACGACGAGAGCATGGCTCTCACTCTCGATATCTCGCCCACAAAAACGGCATAGTCTCCATTCCTGGGGAGTGCGTTTGCGGTAGCGTTCCTTGTAACGGAGCACCTCAATTCCAAGGGTGTGGCATGATAAGTATAGCCGCGTGAGTGCCTTCCGATGAGCCGGCACTGGAACACGGAGGTACTGTCGGAGCTTCAAGGCCGTTTCGACGAAATTGCCGTCCTCGTTGCGCTGAAGTCGTCCCTGGATTAAAGGTAGTCGAGATGCGAGCTCCTTCATGGAATTTAAGTAGTGCTGTTGGCAGGCGGTGATTACACCCTTTCGAAGCTCCGTGATCACCTCCGAGGTCAGCGGTCCCAGAGGGAGTGTGACAGGGACCGGTAGAGATGCTAGTACAATGCGTAGGTCGGAAAACCAGCATGACATCCCGGAGGCAGCAAGAGATAAGCTGTCCAGATATTACTAGATCAGTAAAACTACATGTCCGTCTCTGGCGTCTTTGACGTCTTGAGCAAGACGTCAAAGACGCGTAAGACAGATTTTTTCCCAAGACGGGCATCTTGGGTCAACCAGGTCCCTTTATCTTATAAAGACGGTGTGTCTTGGGCAAGACGTAAAGATGCCCCATGTCTTGGGTCAAGATTCTGACTCCGTCCTGTAAGATGGTTGTCAAGACGCTTCAAGACACTTCAAGCGCGGATGAAAATGGGCAGAATGGGATGGGGATATATTCACGGCATACAGGAGACACTAATCAGACACCAATATGTTTTGTATGCCGGTACCCGGCTACAGTTGGGGGGAGCTTGCCTAATCCAAGTTGGAGTTTTACATGTTAAAATTGTGTAATCTAATTATTGAATACATATTCACTAAGATCCATACTGTAAGTGTCCAATGTAAATCCCAGGCCAGCCCTTCGTGCCATATCGTTCTCAAGCATTGTCATTGACTCCGTCACTTTTGGTCTCAGAAGCCGGCTCAATACAAAAGGAGCACGGAATGCGATGCCGTTGAGTTTTTTAACTCTCGAAATTGCCACAAAAGAAAGTCCGGCTGAGAAATCTTTAGCACCAATGTCAATAGTGGCCTCATCCAAAGTGAGGCCTTGGCTTTTGTGAATAGTTATTGCCCAGCCAAGGGCCAATGGAAGCTGAGTTCGTGTCAGGGACTTTCCGCTCTTGTCATCCCATCGTGAAGTTACAGGAGTAATTGGCACCCAGGATGGATCAATTCCATCCCATCCAGGGTTTTTGGACCTAATAATAGTTAGACTAAGAGACAGAATTTAATAAATATCCATTACCTGAATAACCAGCACATTCAACAAACACAACAGAAGGAAGGTTGATCCGAGGATTGGATCCTGGGTGATACCAGATCTTTTTGATAGTTCCTTGAGCATTATTGACCAAGCCTGAAACTTATTTAGTCAAAGAACAATCCAAAGAGGCTGAACTTACCCTTTGAAGTCCACACATTTCGTGTTATCATGTTTTTGCACCCTCAGCAATGAGTATCCTCTTTCTGCATGCCTTCAGCATCCTCATCTGACCCCTTGGCTGCTTCGGCACTGTTGTGCTTGGCCTCACATCTGACTATGGGCTTTCCGAGAGCAGCCAGACATCTGGTGTTGTGAGAAAGTACTCCTTCCCGTGTTGGAAGCAGATGCAGAGTTGAAGAAAAGTTGGTTCGCTCCTCTTGTGACAAGTTGTCCCAAAATCGTGTTGAAAAAAAAAGAGTGTGGTCTGCTTCAGTTGATTTGTATTCGCAAAGTCTTAAAAGTGCAGTGCGGAATTCAACTTGTGCTGGATCCTCTCCTAATTGGCGGAAGACTTTTGTGAGCACAACAGACTGGTTGAATGATTCAAAAACTGTTCGTCCTTCACCAGTGAGTCCACTACACCTGCCAACAGCTGCTTTGGTGGAATATAGTGGGGTGTCACCAATAGGAGGAAGTTGGTGAAAGTCTCCGAAGACAATCACTGCGTTCAGGCCCCAGGTAGCAGGGCCCTGTGGCGAGCCGTATAGCCAGGAAGTAGCCGGCCCCAAATGTCGAGATCATGCTAGCCACCTCGACAAGATCCGTCTAGCCGTGGCTAGCCTAAGGACTTTGTCACGCCCGCATCTCTAGCCATGCCTCATAGCATTCAGAAGGTAGGCTATTATAATTATAAGCATGTTAAGGTTTGCCGATTGGTTGTGCAGTTAGTGGCAAGTGAGTGGATGTTTGTTTGTCACGTATCAAGTGGCAGTGTTATGTGATCCAAACCTCTTATTCTGGTGCTCGCGCCACTTAATCCATCCGTAGCAGGCTCCTCTGTTCCATTCCCAAGGTGAAGGGCCATCTTGAGCTTAATTTGAAGCGAAGCCAGGTGGTGATTGCAGCAGAATTTAACTTGCAATATGCAATATCTTATTATTAGTACTTACAGTTGACAGAACCACGACTTTTAGTAGCCGGAGGAATAGCTAGCTCTGGCGGACCTAGCAAAACGGCTTCGAGGTCATGCTACCAGGCTAGAAAAGCTGCGTCGAGCTGAGCATCGCGGACCTACAATCGTCTCGCAATTGCTCCGGCTAGCCGTTGTCTAGGTGAACGGGACGAGCTATTTCTGGCAACTAGTCGGACCTCGCCGAAGCTAGCCGCAGCTACAATGACCTAAAAATGGCTTCGGCTATCCGGCGCCTGAACGCAGTGAATGGCTGGAATTCCACCCAACAACTCTTCATTTGCTACCGGGAATATTTGTCGAAGGCGCCTATCACATCTACCCATCTGGGCTCTTCCAATCATTGACTTCTCATCCACAATGAGTAGGTTGACATTTTTCCAATGTGTCTGGATTCTGAGCAGAGTAGAACTTGCTAGTTGAGCAAAGTCTTTTTTCTCCTTGGCAGAAATGCTCAGCCCAAAATTGATGGTCCATCCACGAATGCCAAAAGCTGAAACTCCAGTTGGAGCGAGGCGCACTGTAGGGTCTTTTGCACCAATTGTGTCCTTGTCAATGTCGAACATTTCTTGGAGCCCAGTGGTGATACACCAGATAAAGAATGGCTTTCCAGTCCCAGCAGTTCCATCCACATTAATATGAAGTGGGGGTGGTTTTCACTATCTGGCAGATCTGAGTTCATGCATTTAAAGTAAGCCATGACTTGGAGAAAAACATTTCGCTGTTCACCTTCCAATTTCCTCCAGTCATTGTCTGGCATTGTCTGAATTTCGTCATTTGGAGACTCCTTGATGTGATCTGCTATCCATGAACTTGCTAGATTGATAATGATTTGATCCGGGGGGGAATTCTCGTTCCAATCATATTGAGTGTCCATGTCCCTATTTCCGAGGTTGTTGAGATTTGAGTGCACAGACTCATTTGGAGCTCGACCAGCCTCTTGCATCCATTCAGCTTGGTAGTTGTCACCATCCTGGCCCTCTCCATGTACAGATTCCGAGTCAGTATCATCATCTTCAGGAGCGGCAGCTTCAGTCATGGTTGGAAGACTGTCAATGTGTGTGTGGCCATGGTCTATGTATTCTGACTGATAAGCAGCTGACCAGCTGACATATTTTATTGGATTGTAAGTGGCAGTAGGACACTTTCCACCAGGGTAAAAAAGATCTTCGCGTTTTCTGAATGCGTGGTGGAGAATCATTCTTACATAGCAATACTTTTCATATAACTCCTCATTTTCCATGTCTGGGCGATACAGTGGCCAGATATTCACAATGTGGGGCAATGCACCCTGAGCTCCTCTCTGGTAAATTTTTTTCCTGCCCAGTCCCATGTCGTTGTGAATTGAAGTAAGGATGTATCCTTCAGCTCTGGCTTGTCTTCAGGACGGCTCTCATATTTCTCTACAAGCCCATGCCGTTCAACAGTATTTTTTTCAAAGTCGACTGGCTGCTGATGTTCGATCTGGATCAACACAAAGACTCCGAGGTGGTCCACATGAACTGCAGACAAGCTTGCAACCAAGTAGAATGTGGCATGTTTCTTGGCCAGAAACATCACACTCCGCAGCAAATGCAGATAGCATTTTCTGGTATGCAATGCCTGCCCGATCACTATCCTGCAAGCGAGAAATTGCAGTCTGCAGAAGGTCATGGTATGAGGATGATGAGCTGTCCGCCTTACTAGCATACTTGGCAACATAAACTATCACTGCTTCCCTGTTGATGACTGGCCGAAAATCAATGTTTGCACGCCAGCTGAGAATTACTCCAATATTGAAGGAATTCAAGAGTTCATCTGTCAGACTCCCCACCAAGGGGCGACCACCGGCGTTTGCCGACAGATTGACAGTTCCCTTAGGATTAAGCACCGCCACAGTCCCACGACCCTAAGGGATCCGGTGGTTTTTAAAGCTCTGGCCTTATCTCGAGACCAAAAAATAAAGAAAAAAACTCGCAGAGTTTTGAGTATCACTTCTTCCAATCTGTTTCCTTTAAATATTTTTTTATGTGGACAATACAAGTGAACCGTGAATTCCCGTAGGGTGCAGCACTGCCACCTTCCCACGACCCTAAGGGAAGGGTTGATCTGACCGAGATTGCCGGTGGTCGCCCCTTGACTCCCACTAAAGTGGTAGTCAGAACATGACAATTTGAGGCAATTTGCGCTATCGGCAGATGCAAGGGAGATTTTGATGGGATCGATTTCATTACTTACTCCAACTCATTTGGAGTCACTTCCACTCATTTGCTGAAGTATTTGATGGGATCGAATTTCCTTTTCGTTTGACGCAAGGGAGATTTTGATGGGATCAACTTCTTTACTCACTCCAACTCATTTGGAGTCACTTCCACTCATTCGCTGAAGTATTTGATGGGATTGAATTTCCTTTTCGTTTGACTCATTGGGAGTTGCTTCCATTCATTTGTAGCACAGCCACTTAGAAATTTGGACTGGACTCACAATGAGTCATTTTGACTCAGTTCCTTGTAGTATAAATTTAGCTAGATTTGTACCCTTTTGGAAAATCCAAGTACTTTTCCCCCAAAGTCTTCCCACACACGCCTATGCCCTTTGAAACAGTATTGGTTACTGTTCCGATCCAAGTACCTTCCAGTTGACTTCCCACGTACATTTACGCCCATGGGAGCAGTACAGTTCCTGTTCCACCCCACGCTACTGAAACCCCGAACTCGCACGCATGCCCTGACTCTCGATCACGTAAATCGAGCCACGTTTCCTGACCCGCACACATGCCCCCAACTCTCAATCACGTAAATCAAGCCATGTTCCCTGATCTGCACACATGCCCCCGACTCTCGATCACATAAATCGAGCCACGTTCCCCGACCTGTACGCACACCCCCGACACTCACTTACATAAGTCGAGCCACATTATTCCTACCCGCTTACCCATACGCCTTCATTCCTGTACCCCTATACCAATCCTTGATCCTACCCTTTTGATCTAATTTTATAACTACAACTTTGTTGGCACTTCCCATTGAACCTTACATAATATAATTTGCACTTGGATTTAATTTTTCGAGTGCAAATTTTTGTCAAATCCTCCCGCCTCTGACACATCATTTCGGCGAGTGTGGAGTTCTGGGAATTCACGATCCGGATCCTTTGCAAAAACACTCTCATCGTGGCATTTTTCGGGAAACCCAAATTGACAGGAAACATCCCCTGTAGATTTCTTCTTCCGTTCACAGTATCCAGGAGTGCACTTTGTATGACGTTGGAGTTGATTGAGCATCTCAGCAAGCTCCAATTTTGTGTCCTCCAGTGTGTTGAACAAACGAGCTGAGGGATGAATTGCAGCAGGGGGTGTTGAAACATCTGGATGCCAGGTGGATATATGTTTGTCCCAGAAGTCGATGAACTGCTTCAACTGGACTGGATCGGTTGTATCAAGCTCATCAATGGAGGGTGCATCCTCAAACCAGAGGAATCCATGGACATGGCTGCTTCCTCAATGTTGCCACTCATACTGCCACCAGAAGTCTTTGACCTTGATATTTCAATTTAAGTAAAAGCTTATAGAAAAGTGGAAAGTTCCTACCTTGAACTTTGGTTTAAGATAGTGCTCAAAGTATATCTCAAACCATTTCTGAAAGTAATATCCAGCAATTGCTGGATTTTCATTGAGGTCCTTCATTTGAATGCGGTATGCATGTGCATCTTCGCCAACAGCAGCATCATGATTTGGCATGTGCCGGTGCATATCTGGCCACTGTATATCTGCTGAGGAGAAGGTAACAAATGCATGGGGTGAACCACACTCTGGTGATCGTATCTGTGCAATGAGGTCCTTCTGCACCTTCTCCCAGAAAGGATGTGTCCCTGGAACATTTGAGCCTCCACTATGTACCACCCGATCAGCCAGACCGGTTGCATCATCCATCTGATCATCTCTTGAATATCTTGAACTGTAAACTCCTTGTCTTCTCGGTGTGTTGTGCAGTACCATTTGGCTGATTTTTTAGCCTCCTGACGCATGATGGTATTTAAATGCAAAGTCTGCGGTGCCACTTGGAAAGAGGGAGGGAAATGCATCAATTGCAATTTGCCTTCCATCATATTCACTGATTGGAGTCCCTGAACTGCTGGCATTGTGAGAATCATTGGTGCATCTGGAGGGAATGCAGCTGCACGCAATTGGTCCATCTCAGTCTGACCTGTGTTGAGATTGGGAACAAAGCCATCTGTGAAGAGTGGTGTCTGTTCATCAGGACTCTCGCCCTCCTGTGGCAGACCAACATCCTGATCGGGCTCAGGAATGTCCTGAGACTGGATTGTATGCAACTGGTTGTATACAGATCCATCAACAGGAAGTTGGTTGAGGCATTGCCAGTCAATTGTTACACGACGGGACTGGAATGTTGGATGATGGTCCCACAAGTATTCCAACCACTTTTGCATGACATCCCGACGAACACGAAAATCCTGGAATACCTCCTCGTTGGTGGTGGGATTAACACCTGTCCTCCACATAATAATGACATCACATTCCTCTGGCAGAAGTGGTAGTTTGTTGTGAAGGACATTCACATCACATGGAAAATTGCAACAGTGACCAGAATATTTTGTTTGCCCCCCATGGATCTGATAGAGAGCAACCAGAGCATGTACAGGCGAAAGTAGCATTTCCTCCATTTGAGTCAAGGGTGGTAAAATTGTGAAAGAGTTGACGAAAACGGCGGGATGATCATGTACTCGTGTGATGCAGTGGCACGGGCAAGTGAAGTCGTGGGTCTGAGAGCGCATCTCAATTGAAAAATCCGGGTAATGATAAGCGTAGAAATAGACGGGCAGGGGTAAGGGATGGCAGTGAAAGAGTCAACGAAAACGGCGGGATGATCACGTGCTCGTGTGATGCGGTGGCATGAGCAAGTGAAGTCGCGGGTCTGAGAGTGTGTCTCAATTGAAAAATCCGGGTAATGATAAGCGCAGAAATAGACGGGCAGGGGTAAAGTGACGATGTGATGTTGCAGTGACACTGCAACTGATGCAGATGGGCACAGCACTTTTTTTAACTGACGGTAACACCGGTGCTTGACTGCCGCAACTTCAACTATTCATTGACACATCCCAGATGCACCCACCGACACCGCAGAAGTCAGCGGAAATCATTACTCATGCTATAGGACCTGCCTATCTATTTGTCCAGCTGTTCTGGCCCTCAAAAAGGTGGCTATGGCATGAACACAGCCGCCAGTGGCTGAGCACTTGACACAGCCACCGACCGCCGTTTTGAGGGTCGGAACGGCTGGGCAAATATATAGGTGTCGGGAATATTTCATCAGTGGAATAAATTCGTTGAGTTCGTAGAAGAACGGTTGCAAGTGCTGGATTGGTATGATGCAGGGAGAATCTTCTCCATGAGGCGCTGTGATAACATGCAGGTTAGTTGATTTGATCAGATTTGACTGGGACATATCTCACCCAATCTTATAGTGCAACAACCTTCGATGCAAACAGGAGCACATGCGGTGTGGAGGATGCGAGAAGATGTTTTATTGTTCCGAAGTGTGTCAAATAGCGGATTGTAGAGATGGGGCGTACAAGGAGGCGTGTGCACGCTTCCAAACCCTGAGTCTGAGTGAGTGTGGCCTAGCGCGCAATCCTTTCCAGCGTTAAACTGCGCTATTATGTTTTATTTTGGGCAGGTGAACCCGAGACTGTCGGCACTCGGGATAGATCTTTTCTCTGGGCCGTTGTGCATCATGACCATCTGGTCGAATGGGGAATGCTTCTGCTTCATCGTGTTCTCAATATTTTGGAGGACAAACGTGGTGGTCAGCCTGAAATTCTCCGATTCACACTTCTGGATTACACATCAGGAGATGTCAAGGTAGTGGCGAGGATAGCTGAGGTTCCCTGGCTCTGCAAGTTTTCGAGCAGAGTGGGAGGACCACGTCTCCCATGCATTACGAACCGGTGGACGAATGCACTTGGTTGTGATGCTGGTCCCTGTGGTCGGAGTATCTCAATATCGCATGGTGTCAATGCGATCAGATACCTCCACCATCCAAGATACCATTGACATGATTACGGATAGGATACAGGTGCGCCCGGATACGGATATTGTCATCCTCCAATGGTTGCACGGGAACTCAAGACGCTGCAACAGCGTGCTGACTCGTGGATCTGCTGGATTATCGGTCTATCTGGTACTTTCTTGAGAGGAAAGTGGAATTGAAAGCCAATAGTCTTACATTGATACCGAGAGACGGAAAATCCCATACCGTGACTCAGAATTGTTGGAATAATCCAATTTATCTGACATAACCTGATCAGACCTTATAAGTGTTTTCTGAGGGTTATCAGCCTGATTCTGTGCCCTTACCCTCGCTTAACGGGCTCGGTATCAGGCCTTATAAGCGTTGGACATAATTTCTAATGTGTGATCAGGTTGTGTCAGATAAATCCGATTTTTCGACATGATGAGACTCGAGAGATGCAGTGCAAAAAAAAAAGATACTATCAGTGACCGGCTACTGGGCCACCTTAGCACTTTTGACCTCTTGCCAGCTTGTAGAATGCAATAGATACCCAGATTTTGACCCTTGTGTAAGGACCAACATACTAAGAGTGAGATGAGATACTTGGGCCAATTTTAGGTGGTGTTTTGAGCCTGCAGCGAATATATTTCGGCGGTACCCCAAAATGGCAATAAACGGGGTAGTGGGCCACCAGGCTAAATCGGTTGGTCGCACTCATACTGTGCGGCCCCGCGTGTTCGAAATTGTTCAGAGGGTCCAAGTACATGATTCTATACACTGAAAACATGGATTAAAGGCGTACAAGGGTAATAATAATTTTCAATGTCCGCACTAAAAATGGGTGAAATCGGGACATTGACAAAATCGCGCACATTATCAAGCACAGAGAGCAATCTTGGTTGAAACTGAGTTTCAGAAGGCTAAATAGGAAGCATTGGTACATACTTAGGCACATGGATGGTTCCTCCATACCAATAACTCTCTGAACAAAATCCATTTATTTCCGACCCTGAAATCGGGTGGTCTGGTGAAATGACCCACAGCGAACGTGAAGCTGAAGGGTAGAGGAGGAAATGGAGCTGGGAGGTCATTGATGTGCATGTACGAGTGCACATACCACATGCTACGGTCACAGCAATGTCAGGTGGGTCGCCATAGAGTGGTCTGTCTTGCGCCAACTGAGAGAAGGTTTCGCCATTCTTGAATGGGATAACAGGGGATTTCGGTTCATTCTGGCGTCAAATGTCCGTTGAGGACATTATTTGAGGCAGAGGTAACAAAACGAGCTCTCAAACTTGTGAATCGGCCGAGAATTGGCTGAGGAATGGGCAAAGGAAGAGTGCAGCATCCGTTCGGAGATAAGAAATGATCAATTCCGGAACCAAACGGGGCACAGCTTTTGATCAACGCATCACTCCGCCTCAAAATTTGATGTACAACATCGTTATACATTGTACTTCATCCCGCAAGCACCAAACCACGAACTTCTGCAACATCGATCCCTGTATTATCCAAGTGGCCCACTACCCCGACTGGCCCAGTACCCAGTCATTGATAGTAACCACACTGGACACAGGTTCCCACGCAATCCTCACTCTCGTACTCACGAGCCCTGCGAGTCTCCTCAAGCGATTATACGACAATGGCCGTAGATCAGTATGTCTGTCTGGCACTTTCGAGTAGAACCCCTCAAGGTGAATGTTGTGTTCTACCTCGGAATTGACAATGATACGGGCGTGCCACTCACCGGCGGGTAGTAATTCAAAAAGAAGGCAAGGCTTCACATCAGGAAAACCGTAGCCAAGCTATAGTTGAGTCATAGGTGCCATAGTGATCATAGACAAGCATAGCACTTCCCAGCTCTGCATAGTGCTGCATAGTGCTGCCCTTATCCCGTGCATTACTAGACATACCAATCTCTCTGTTTACACATTGATTGTGTACATGTCGACGTCCCTCATTATCCTGACTTATCCCGTACAACACCTAATCACACCACACACCCCACACGCCGCGCTGCTCATAGAAGCACTGGTGTCATTGCACGAGGATCGTTCTTCGCCGCGGTCCACAGCACGGTCCACTTCCACTATATCTATCGCTCCTGCTTCGATTGCAAGATGGCGCTCCCCGCGATCCACCTTCCTCCCAGCAAAATGCATCGCTCGACGCGCTGCACCTTGGTAAAGTTCCACCGGCAAACCAGCGCCCGTGGGGCCAAGGCACCCCTTGTCCGTCACGCTCTCCACGGCATCCTCCATGCACGATCCAGGCGGCAGCCTCGCTGCATGCGCACAGCGCTCCCGTCCGCCTCTTCCCTCTCCCTCACCTCCACCGGCTCCTCCTCCGCAGTGCTCCGTGCCAGACCTCGAGCGGCAGCAGTTCGAGCTCGAGCTGGAGATGGAGGCATGCGGCTGGCCAGGCTCTGTGTACAGCCGGTTGGGCCGCATGGGCTGCTGGCGTCGTCCACAGGATGCGCAGACATCCCACCCAACGTCCTCTTCTACTATAAGCTCTCCAATTTCTTCCAGAATCGCGGGCAGTTGCGTTAAGAGTTTCAACTCTGACCAGCTCAAGGGCAAGGGTGTAAGTCAACTTGAACTCGAGTCCCGAGGACGGCGACTGCAAGCCCCTCGCAACCTTGGGTGGAAAGGCCATTCATCCGTGCGGTCTCATCGCCAACTCGTTATTCAACGGTGCGTCAGGATCACTTTCGCTACAGTACACCGTCGTGCCTGACTGATTTTTGCAGACACCTTCACTGAACCCCTTCCTAACGAACCCCCCCCAAGACGTCGCTGACATTGACCGGACATATGTGTTCTCTGACAAGGACATTGCATGGCCAGGCGAGGTGGAGAAATACGCCACCAACCCTGTGGGCTCCATCGGCGGGTGGGTGGGATGGGCGGAGCGAGGCCGAGGTCCTCGCATGGGACCGCTGCCATTAGTCCCTACTTTGTTAGCACTCACCTTTGTACTCTTGAGCACCTTTACTTCAAATAGAAAAGGCAATCTGTTGGGAATAATCGATCGCACTCGGTCATTTGAAAAGTATTATTCAGACAGTGCTACGCTGCTCCTAATCGAACAGACCAAAGCCCGTGTTGTCCTCTGATTCCTCCTCCTCCACCTTCTCGGCAGCCTTGGTCTCGGTTGACGCTGCAGCACAGCAAACACCTCCGAATCAGGGGGGAAAAAACCCTACGACTAGAGCGAAATGATCCTTATTGGCTTCTACATCCATGGCTGTTGAGGTTTCAGCCTTTGGATCCTAAACGGCAGGTATTGTATATAAACCATATGTACTCACTGGCGATGGTCTTGTCGGAGTCGCCGACATTGTAGGTCGGTGCGAATGAGCAGCCGCAACCTGTCCTTCAAGCTGCTGCTGGGTGTGCGAGCCATGCTGCTTGATCTGACACACTGTGAGTTTAAGTAAGAGAAAATAAGAAAATAAAGCATACCATGCTCGCCATATGCTCAGTCAATTGCGTGCATTCACCCAGTCTCCATACAGACCTCATCCCAAATTTCCTTCACCCAAGCCATCCGCAAGTCGGAGTTGGGGAACGGGTTAAACATCCAGATGCGCTTCACTGTACTTGTGCATCGCAGCCTTGACGAGCGCTCCATTGGACCATGTAATCCTTGAGATTCGTGACACCGCAGAATCGGCACGCTCACCAGGTACCTCGTCCTCGTCCTCTTGATAGGTTTCCACGTCGGGGTTGCGCTTGGGGATATCATTCTTAGACATGGTGGTGGGGTGAAGAGAGAAAGAGCATGTCTGTGAACAAGACAAACAAACAAACATGACTCGGCAGGAATAATTGATTGTACTCGGTCAAAAAATATTATTCACAGTGCTACATGCTCCTAATCAAACAGACCGAAGCCATGTTGCCCTCAGATTCTCATTCTTCCTCCTCCACCTTCTCGGCAGCCTTGGTCTCGGTTGGCGCGACCTCAGCCACAGCAAACACCTCGGGTCAGCGAGGTATTCCTTGACCTATAGTGGCAGTCAGCATGGAGTTTAAAAATCAATGTAACAGTCTATCATGAGAAATAGGTCAACATTGCGTCTGGAGACATGCAGTATTTTTAATTTTATAATCTTTTGGCACAAAAAGAAAAGAAAAAAGTGGCATAAACCAAATGCGCACCTTCTCTGAGCCCTCGAACATGTAATCCATGGCGAGGGACATGCAATCAGGTTCTTGTACGCGTTGACGAGTGAGTGCGACACCAACACGAGTGAGGGGTACTTGAGCCTCACAAGCTGACAGAGCAGCAATGGTCTTGATACCAGACAGGAAGCGGTCGATAAGCTCCTGCTCATCGATGTCGAACACGCTCGGCGAGAACGCGTTGCCCGAGTCGAAGATCTGCACAACGCTCATTCCGTACGTGAACAGGAGAGATGTTGAGCATGTTGAGCAGGGTTGCCTCGGATCACGGTCCCGACACGGGTTCACGACCTTGTTGGCGATGATGATCTCGCGGATCTCCTTGATGTCGCCAGTCGGTGAAAACGAAGCCAATGTTGCCCTTGACCGTGTGGGGGAGCAGATGCTCGAACTGGGGGTAGTCAGGAGAGAACGGTGTGCAGAGCACGGCGGACCATGGTGTTCTTGCCCATCAGGACGACACCCTTACCACGGAGGGCGACACGAATCTGATGCATCTGGTTCGACCCAACATTGTCGACGTTGACCAAGAAAGTGGAGGTTCCATGTTGCGGGTGCACCCTCTGAGATACATGTCGCCAGAGATCTGAGAAACTGGCCACTGGGAAGCTCACAAAAACAGTTAAAGCACAAGTGTATTACATTCTTTAGCACAGGTTAATGAAACAAACCGTCATCTGCTGCTATCATGTCTCCTCTACCGCACCGTCACAGCACAGATATGGCCCCGAACAATTGGCCAGTGGGACCAAAACGGACACCACTCAAACCTGTCATCCTAATAGCAGCCCTGAGCTTTCCAATATCGTCGTCGGCCGCAGACAGTTTGTTAACCGCCTTCTCCATTTCCTGGCGTAGGATTTGGAGGTACAGCAATGTGTGGTGAAGCCGCTTTAGGGCGAGGTTTTTCTCGTGCTCGCATATGTCGCGGTGGGAGCGGACAACGTGCAGAAGGTGTTCCGCATCGGTCACAGTGCTGGGAACTGCGATGGTGGCGCCGCGGAGCGATGAGAGTACCTGGATGAAAGGCATAACTCATCATTTCTGAGTCAGTACCGATAATTGACGAACCAATTCGTCTGCCCTTCCAGGGTTCATCTTTTCTTGGCCAATAATACTGAGAGGCGGAGTCACATTCATGATAACAGTCGGAGGTTGGAGCACTGAGCAGAATGAGTGGTGCAAGATTGAGAATTGATAGTGGTTTTGGACGAAAACTTGACTGATCACGGTCAGGTGACAGTTTGGTTGTTCTCTGGACATTCAATATGTCTGAGCATTGTCCAAATTGCAGACGCCCCTTCAAAACCTCGAGTTGTGTCCTCAAACACCTCAACCACCCGCTATCCAGCTGCATACGCTGGTATAAGCGGCTGCAGGATCTGCTGATTTCTGGCGATCCAGAGGCAGATATATATCGTTCGCAACTCGACAGGGCTCTTGCCAGTGCACCCCAAACTGAACAGCTCCCTTCTGCCCCACACCTTGAAGGCCCAGAACCCATGGATACTGATGTGTGCGATGGTGGCGATCAGGATCATGGCCCAGGGTTTGATTTCGACGAAGTTGCGGCGCAGCCTTTTACTGGCACAGAGTACTTTAAGGGAGCTGCAGAACCATTAAAAGACAAAGGTGAAAGCTTCGTTGACTGGTTTAATTCGGACCAGTTTGCGCACCATCGCGTAGATAATATCTACTATCCTTTCGCCAATAAAGACGAGTGGGAGCTGGCAAGTTTCCTCTTACGCTCAAGCATGACTATGAGGGACATTGACGACTTCCTGGGTTTGAAAATGGTACGTGCCAAATTCAATTGTACTTATCCTGCGTCATTGATTGTTTGCAAAAGGTTCGAGAGCGACTCCCCTTGTCATTCAAATCGGCCAAGGAGCTCCGTGCCCGTGCTGAGCTCCTGCCCAGTGGGCCACCATGGAAGTCAACAATTATCACATATGATGGGTTTCCAACTAAAAGCCCACTCGTTCTTTATTACCGAGATTCACTGCAATGCGTGGAGTTTCTGCTGAAAAATCCACTGATGAAGGATCATGTCGATCTTATTCCCAAATTAAATTTTCGCAACGGACAGCGCCTCCACAGTGAATGGATAAACAGTGATGGTGCTTGGGAAATGCAGGTAAGTGCCTCAACCTTTCGTTGTATCTGTCTGAGAAAACCTAATGAGACGGTGTAGACATCACTTCCGAGTGGAGCCACACTTCTTGGAGTTGTCGCAACTTCGGACAAGACTAATATATCTGTGATGAACGGAGACCGGGTGGCTCATCCGCTCCTAACGTCGTTGGCCAATTTTAACATGGACTTTCTCATGAAGGCCTCGAATCACGCCTTTATGATGACAGCTCTTCTTCCCGTTCCCAAATTCCTATGCGCCAAGGATCTCCGTGGTCTGATGGAGAAGCGTCTAATGCACCACTGCCTCGATATCGTTTACGCACCCTTAAAGACTGCGGCCGCTTATGGCCACAAAATGTCCGACTCAGTGGGGCGCCTTCTGAATGCTTACACACCGCTTGCGGCGTACATTGTTGACACCCCGGAAGCGGCAGACATCGCCTGTGTAATGGGAAAAACTTCCCACCTTACTCTGGCATCGCACAAGTCTTTCGGCGACAGCTTCCGGCATCCAGAACGTACGGGGGCTCACACCTGGGCTCGGATTCTGGATGTGAATTCGAGGGTAAACCCATGGGACCTCGAGGCCTATCAAAAAGAGTCCAAAAAATTTCGACTCAGTGGGGTGCATCTCCCATTTTGGCGCAATTGGCCGCTTTCTACCAATCCCGCCAAATTCCTTACACCCGAACCTCTCCATCACCTGCACAAGGGATTTTATGATCACGACTTCCTGTGGTGCAAGAACATCCTCAAACCGCCGGAAATTGATTTCCGGTTGTCTGTCATCCAGCCCAGAATCGGTTTCCGTCATTTTAAAGAGGGTGTTACGCGACTCAAGCAACTCGGCGGGCGGGAGCACCGAGAGCTTGAGCAATGCATCATTGCTGTGATCGCCGATGCAGCCCCCCGTGAAGTGGTCTGCGCGATACGCGCGCTGATCGATTTTCGATACCTAGCTCAGGCCCCAGAGATTGACGAGGAAACAATCACACGCATCAGTTCAAGTCTTCAGGAATTCCATGATAACAAACAGCACATCATTAATGCTCGTGGACTGTGAACAGGACCATTTCTTCATCCCCAAACTGGAGTTTATGCACTCTGTCGTCTCCAGTATCAGATGGGCTGGCGTACCGATTCAGTTTACAGCGGATGTGACGGAGAAGGCCCACAGCACTCAGATTAAAGTGCCTGCTCGAACAGAAACCAACCACCTGCGACTACGACCCCCAGATTGCCCGGTATTTAGACCGAGCAGAAAAAATGCGGCTATTTGATCTCTCTACAAGCTTGATGACATCGGGAATTGAGTTGGATCTTGATGCTCCTGACGGAGAGGAGGAGAGTGACGATGCAGTCATTAATCCTGAGGGTCCATCTTTGACAGGAGAGTCCGCCAGGCCAATTCGGAACCTCTTCAAAGCAGCCGAGCTCCACAATCACAAATATCGTGGTTTAGCCAGTCGGATGTTTACAAGCTCCTCTACGGCATTCTGTCTAAATTGAGCACCAAGCACACCGCCTATTACGGTCGAAGATGCGGCGCAACTGTTTGGGATAGAAGATCTTCGTCCTGCGCTTGGGGATTACTTCAAACAGTTCGATAGCCACCAGCGAATTACTCCCGACGCACCTATAATTGGGGGAAGGTGCCGATCTGACCCGAATTGTGTTCTCCCTTTTACACACATTCGGGTGTGGTTCAGTGTACGTGTGCAGGTCAAGTCACCGCATAAATCTCGCCCGTTGGCAGCTCAAAACCTCCAGGCGCAGCCTCCTGGCACGGGCGAATGGGAATATGGCCGTTATGACACGGTCTTACTTTGTGATGATCCTGAGTCAATATGGCCTGGAGAAGGTCTCCGCGATGGTCTTAAAGGTGAGCGTCGCACTGTTTAGCACATTCATTATTCATTTCATTTTAACAGGACATACTGTTGCGCAAATACGGCTCATCATGCGACCAGTTTGGGGAAAGTCCAAGCCACCCACAACAGCATACTTGATGTATGCTCAACGATACGACATAGTATCCCAAAATGGCACTGCTACAGGCTGCGAGCTTTTGACTGGGATGTACATCCTGAAGCAGGCCACCAGAAGTGACGGCTCACGGCTAGGTGATATTGTCGATGTCAAGAGAATCCGGATCCCGGTCGAGCTCATCGCACGCTTTGGCCAAAAGGCTGACAAGAGGTTTACACCATTCAACAGCTTGGAATGCAGCACCGAGGTGCGGTTGAACAAATACTCGAGTAAAGAATTATTTTGGGCCCTAGAATCTGTATCGCCACCATAGCATGGCAGTATGATGTATCATTGCCCGTCGATTAGAGCTAGATCCATGATGTATAAATGCCCCTCGTTAAGAGGTGATTTTGATACATCGTCGCAGAGTGTTTCCATAAACGATCAGTAAAGCAGCAGGGGAGAGCAGGCGTCGCCCTCATTGTCCTCAACGATCAGCTCCACGTTGTATTTGTTTGGTCGACGATGTCGAGAGATTGATCGACAGCGTCGAGAGATTGATCAACGGCGTCAAGATCTGTAGCCAAAAATTAGTTAAAATCTACGAAAAAAATACAGTGAATGGGTACGAATGAGTGCCCGCAGTGGCTACGCTGCAAGCTGTCTAAATAACAAACTGCCCTAGCTACGTGTCCATGTATGCTGACTTCACTGGCCGCAGCGGTACCGCTCCAATAGGCTCATCCTCCTCACCGCTGCTCCCCTCGTTGTCGTTGTCACCTTCGCCCTCTCCCACGTCATCGTCCTGGTCGTCGTCCAACTGGTGTCTCTGTAGTAGCGCCTCCATGGGCGGCAGAATGGGTGGTGTCGCCGGTCTCATATCCGCCACGGGTGCCATCGCAGGATTAGCCAGTGCTGCTGCAGGCAGCCGTGCCTTTTCGATCAGTTCTGCGAGACCCCTCCACTTGGCGCTGAAGCTTGTAGTCAGCCCCGCGAGGAAGGCAGCCTGACGTGCTGCGTATGCGGTTTCCCCCTCGAGCTGCGCCAGCTCAGTCGTCCCCCGTTTCCCCACCTGGGCTTTCCACCAGTTGGACCGCCACCACAGGAACTGCAAGACGCGGCGCATCTCTTCCTCCAGTAAATCCACTTCCTCCATCCACCGTAAGCACCGTGCGCGTGCCTTTGCCCACTCAATCCGCAAGGCTATCAATGACTCGTTAGTGTCGCATTTCACTCTACTGCGCTGGCTTACCCTCGTTCATCTGGGGACTCTCCCCCTCCTTCGCCACCTGCGCCTCTGCCAGCCAAATCCAGGATACAGTGCGCGCTTCCTTCGCCTCGAGCCTTGCCTTCTTCGAGCGACGCTTCCTTCCCACCTTCGACTTCTGCGACTTTGCCCCTTTCTGCCTGTCCGGATCCGCAAACGTCGCCCGAGGCAGTCCTCGCACGTCCTCCTCTCGCAGTGGCTTCAGCGACCACTCCCACTCCCTTCTCTTCAGAGCTGCTCCGAGGACAACGAGCGCTGCGCGCGCTGTGCGATATCCATCTGCAAGTCGCTGGACCTTGTTGTTGATGGTGTCGATCTTGTCCTTTGCCCGTGTATTGGCTGCAACGCCCCGAGCGTGGTTGTCCTTCAGTTTGTAGAGGTGGGTGCGCACCAGCAACTGCTGGCGTATGTCGTGTAGCGATTCGTGAGCTTGCCCGACACGCATGCGGTATTTGTACTCCAGGACCTTGGAGGGGCATGGCGCAACACCCGCCTTCTTCTGGACCGCCGACGGAAGCCACAACTCTAGCTCATGCACCTTGATGCCAGGGATAGCCTGGATATGGCTAATCCGTGCTCACTCCGCGTCATCCAAGCCACGCAGCGTCACCACCTGCGGGAAGAACTGGACCTGGATCTCCATCCAGGCCACAATCTTCCGCCGCAGCTTGCTCGTGCGTTCCACCATCGCCGTACGCTGCTTGTCTGTTGGGTGTAACCCTGTGGCTGCAACGTCCCAGCGGAGGACCTGCCTGCAGAAACGGTGTCAGTTGCTATCTATTCACTGTCTACTGGCCCACTTACTGCTGTTCTTCCAGCTGCAGCCCCATCACCAGCAGCTCGGTGACATGCATGTCTGCTCGCACCGCCCCCAGGATCTCCACTCCCTCCACCTCCCTGGCCACTGCCTCCTCCGCCAGCTCCCGCCGTACCCTGGCGAGGTGCTCGTTCTTCCTCGTCGACTCGAACGGATTCGGACTCTCTACGTCCTTCTCCCACGCCTCGGCCATACTCGTCCACGCCTTCATGGTGCTCCCATCGTGTCCACCTAGCGAATCCTCCATATCCTCCAAAGCCGTCCTCGTCTCAATCATCTCCGGCACGGCATTAACTGTTTTCTTGAGCATGACATCGCCTATGTTTCTGATGTGTGAGTATGTTATCACAATTTTTTTTGCTCGACTCACCGAGCTTGATTATCTTCTTGTGATTCGAATCGTTAAAATGGTCGTCCAACGTATCCCGTCGTGAACCAGGTCCCATCTCCTTTGTACTGCTCGCAAGAGGGTTCGCGTTTGCCCACCCACGCTCGGGTGCCTCTCCGTCGGTCTGGCCAACGTCGTGGGTGAGGTTGAAGGAGAAGCGCAAGTTACACGACTCAATATGGACAGAGAATGGGCGACAACGAGCTTACCGGAGGCAGTTTCAAGCCCATATTGTCGCTCATTCGGGCCAAACTGTGGTAAAACTCGTACACTGAACACTTCGATTCAAATGACATCAGATGAAAGCGCTGCAGGACACTGAACGTTGCCGCTGAGCGAGAATTTGTGGTGGTCGCAGGATACAGTCCCGCACGTAGTAGTTGAATCGTTACTGGCGCACCACCGCAGCCGCAAAAGTCGAGACCGACTTCCTCGACACCGTCGTCATGGACTATCACAAACGCATCGTCCGGGGCCTGTCTCGGCACATCACATATAAATGGCCCAGCTGGATTCGTAGCCCCACCTCCTTCAAAGTCTTGGGGTGGAAATGCGATCCGTCCCAAAACTGGACGTGCTCAATGAGCAAGATTGCACCACATCTGAAAATCGATGCACATATCAAGATGGGGTGGAGTGGCAGCTGTTGGTGCGTTCCGAGCAGGCACTCCCGACAGAGTAGCTCCCCTCCATTCACACATTTGGTGCAGCGATACTCCGCTGCTCCTTTGCTACACCTTGAACAAACTCCCGACCTGTGATCACCACGGCCCTCCCAACGTATTTGCTCGTTCGCGAACATTTCCCGGTTATCCTCCACCCATTGGTGCATTGGATCATCCTGGGGTGAATATCAGTTGCGAAGCAGTTCTGGTGCTGTAGTTCACTTACCGAGTCCCGCAAGTCACGTCCCTCCGCATCCACACCCTGCTCATCGACAAGTAGAAGGTCGTATACAGGCTCCTGCGTCGTATCTATGAGAGTCCCAGCACAATCATCAGATACGCCAGCAAACTTGAGAAACAATCATACCTGGCCCCATCTCTTGCAGTCGTTCCGTGCGCATTGGTCCGAGTGCACTTGACCTAGCGCCAGAACCACGCTTCAAAGGTGAAGCTGCTACGTCCACAGCCTTCACCCTGTGTTTTAGCCCTCCCGCCTCGGACACATGCGTTGACTCCTGCAGAACAATTCCGCAAGCGCCTTGGACATTTTGCGAATTTGTTATCCCTGTACTGAGGTGTTCCGGGGCTAGGTCATAGTGCCGCTCGCGGTTCTTCCGTTTGCCCATTGTGAAGATTGAGCTTTGTGGGATGGGAGAGATGTAAGTTCGACAAAGATATTGCCGGTTGACAAGATAATGAGCGTCGAGGTGAAATAAATAAGACGAGGCGCATAAAATAAATAAAAGTCGTCGCAGATGAAAGCAGAGAAAAGACGGGATCAACAACCTTTGATCATCATCACATGATTCTACGCTTCTACTAATCTCCAACTAATCTCTTTCTCTTTCAGCATCCAATTTTACATGAACGCAGTCCGTATGAGAGTACCGGTTCTAGGCCAACCCTGGGTATTAACTCTTTCCTCAGCAGACGCACAAATATCCGCCCAACTGGGGCGCTTCTCATTCTTCCGCCTCCTTGGTGCCGACCTTCAAAAGGGCGAGAGATACACCAAGATGGATTATCGATATATCTTGTACGTGTTTCTCGTCTGATTTTTGTCCCCTGGCTGACCAATTTTCATGCAGATATGGTCATTTCTTGTTCGATCACCGGCTCATTTCGTTTGCAGCCCACCATCGCAGCGGCCATCCCCGACAACGAGGACAACGAGGACAACGAGATTCCTGACTTGCTTTCTGACAACAATGACAACAACTTGCAAAGAATATCCATATTAAAGTCTAAACTGTAACTCGTACACGTTATCAAATCATAGCCTTCAAAATACTAAACAATTGTCAATGCCCAATGCGAGCCACGAGCCGATGGATACGCTCATTAGTCTTGTCAATCTTCACCTGGAGACAGGTGTTCTGCGCAAGCCCTGTGGTATGAACAAGCTTCTGTTGCTGATAGTGGGCTTGGCACCGCAGCTCCCGCTCCAGGTCGTTGCGTGCCAGCAATCCACGGATACGGTGATCTACCCTATTGATCTTGGCTTGCCAATGAGTGTGGCGCGCAAAACCTCGGGCATAATACTGCTGGCGCCAATAATACACACGGCGCCGCAGCTCCCGCCGAATGGGCTCGCTGGTGGTTTCGGTGGGCGCTGCGGCGCCGTCCTCGTCCATTTTGCCACTGTTGTCCCCATCTGTGGTTGCATTGTCGACGGTGCTCGTGGATTCCACCTCATCGAGTGCTGCGAGGTGCTGATGAACCGCCGTCCAAGCTTCCTCTATAGACTGGCCTTCGATGAAGCGCGTCTCCTCTGGGTCATCTGGGATCCTGATGCGACTGGGACAACTATTTTCAGTACTCGACTCATGTCCATTGTTGAGGGAGCGTTGAGAGAAGTAAATATACCTCTGGTGGCCCATATACCGCCTCTCTCCACCGAGGCCATGACTGCACACCTTGTATATGCTGCCGCTGGACACAATTAGTGCGATGCTCGCTAACTATATTATTGTCACTCACTCGTTGTCCAGGACATAATTATATCCTATTGCTGGCTGCTCCAGCAGTTCAAGCGGTAACTTCTGGCCCTCCTCCGCCACCCACTCCACCACTGCGTTGGTGAGTTGCTCCCACCTGAGCCAGTTTTGGGGGACAGGCTTTGAACTGGTGAGAAGCAGGTCTTCCGTCGGGTCTGTAACCTCTTTGAGCACCTTCCACAGAAGAATAAAAATAAAATAATGACCCGGTGCTCGACCGCCGCGACGTTCCTTTTTTTCAGCTGTCACATCTTGCGCCATAAACGGCCGGAGGCTCTCGCGATTTCCTCCCAACACATCTGCAACCAGCTGTTACTTGGAAATTCCATCAAGCAAATCACCTACGCTTGACGTGTCTTTGCGTCCTCATTTTGGTGGTTGGTTGGTGACTATGTTCTCCAAAAGTAGGCACATTTATCATCCGCACTTAATATCCTCACACACTGACACTATTCAAGATCACATAAGTTTAGTATATTGGTACTTTGTTTCGGATCTGATCTACTGACTATCAATACTTATTACTCACACATGGAGAGCAGTCCAAGATCTGATCTTCCAGGAAACGGCGCTTGATCTCACGCCGGATCCAAAGAGGCATTCCCAAATCATATGCGGTTGCTTCTGACCGCCCTTCGCGAAGCAGTCTCGCACGGCTCAATTGGGTTGTCCGACCCCACCAGTGCGGTTTCTTGCTCAGATGCGACGCGTAGTACAGGCAACCACAGTAGTCCAGGGCAACTGGATGCACGCCACAAAAATCATTTATCACAAACATGTCGTCGGCGATGGGGTTGGGGCAGGCTTTGTCCCATCGGTGGCCAACTTGGAACCACAAGCCAAGGCTCTTCAACCCTCCAGCTTCCCAAGAGCACCCAGTCCAAGTCTATTTTAATTTTAATTTTTCTCCAATGCGCAATATCAAAAAATATTTCACCTCTATACAATGTGTGGGCTGCTGTGCATGCATAGACACCATGCAACGCGAGCATATCTCGGTAAGAACCCGACACACGTGGCAGCGGTGTTGAGCCCGGCCAGCGTCGCACAGAGCGCAGTTCCAGACCAGCGGGTGTTCGCAACCAGGTGTGGGCCCCGCATCCTAGCGCACATAAGGCTCCATCATTTTTCGAAAACCGATATACTCACATTATATCCTGACATTGGGTCAGAACCATTGATTGTGCTTGGAGGCATGACAGCCGGAGACAGAAATCAGAGGTGTGTATTTATTTGTGTCGCATCCCCAATCTACATAAAAGACAAAATTAAATAGATACAATAAAATTGCGTGCTAAAATAAGGAGGGGGGTAGTGAACAATTGGCCTGTACTTCAACACTCTGCGCCTCCTCACCCCAATCCCTCCAGGTCGCGCAGCTCTCCCTAGAACACACATGGAGTGTTTGCAACGTTCCCAGGTGGCACCTCTCACGCAGTTTCAGCATGATGATGTCCCGCCATTCCGCATACACTGTGTCGAAGTCGACCAGCCTCAGAAGTGAGAGTGCGGGAACGTTGGCCGGTGTTATAAGTAAGGCAACCTGTCCCAACGATGCCTACACAAAAAATCAGCAACAAGGTCTTCCAGGTGTAAGACGACTCACAACCCATCCGTTCCAACTCCCCTCTGTCTCATCCAGAGTGAGCTCTTGAAGCGCTCTGAGCCAGCAGCCACCCAAAGTAGCAAGGTCCAGGGATGCGAATTGCGCACACAGCATTCGAAGCTTCACAATTGTCGCCGGCCGCTTGGCCAAGCGTTCAAGGATGTAGAGGGGCATTGACAGACCCGGAGAAACACGGGGCCTCAGGAATTGCACCGATTGCAAAGGGTATTCCTCGAACCACAGTGCGAGCATTGGTACAGCCGCGGTGAGGTGTCGTAGGCGTACCAAACCAGGGGGAGGGGCATCTGCGAAGAATGAGGAGAGGCCGCAGATAACTAGCATCTCCAGCTCCACTTGCCTGCGGAGCAGCGTGTCCCACCCCTGTGCGATGGCGGAGCCCGCCGTGAACGACGTCAAGCTGAATCGGATGCGGCTGATCATCCAGACATTGAGGTTGATGTACTGTTCGACGTGCAGATGCTTGAGATTGTGCATGTCCTCGAGGACTTGGTTCCATTCTGGCCCGGTGATCCAAGAAAATCCACGCACAGGGCGCGCAAACTGCAGCAAGTGCACCTAAAAAAAAGAGTCAAATAAGCACCAGCAGAAAGTTTAAATTTACCATGGGTGGTAGAGCACAGTTCTCAGCCAATGTGCGAACGAGCAGAGGGGCGGCGGTGCAGGAAAGCCTGAGATTACTGTAGATACCAGCCCGCGTTACGGCGTTCACGGCCTTAGAAATGCGGCTGAGGACTATACGTGTGTTGAGGGGAGCACAGCTGGCAATTGCGGCGACAACATTGGGGTGAATTGGGAGCATAACGGACGAGGTGAGGATCCATTGGTAACTGTTATTAAAGAGGAAGTCAAGATGATTTCAATCGTTTGTTCGGAGATTCTCGTTCCGAATCCGGTGTGAGATAAAATCAGCCTATTTACGGACAAAGATTGGAGGTGGTCCTTGGTGAGGCACATTGCGCAATGCAATCAAATGTGCAACGCGCACCTCCCTCGCTTTTGCAACCACCCGCCGCTCCACTTCCTCGAGCTCCTCGCATTTTTTGTGTTCAGCTTCGCGCTCCCTTTCGGCGCGAGTTTTCTCCTGGTTGGCGTTGAACGCAAAAATTGGCAGGGGTCCGCGCAACGGCGCATTTCGGATCGCAGTCAAATCCTCGACTCTCTTCTTTCTAGCGTTGAGTTCTGCCTTTTTGCGTGTCGCGAAGGATCCATCGGGATGGCGCGCAGCCGAGGGTGGTGGAATAAACTGGCCAAGCCAGTTTGCTTGGACTGGGGTGAGGGGGATGCAGCCTCGCGCACGCACTAAGATTTCTGTACGGAGTGGGTCAGCATGTGGGCACAAGACAGTGGTGGTGGTACACACCGTTCTTAATGCGTTTTCCGGCGGGGTCAAAGCCAGCACGTCAAGGCTTGTTTGGGGAACCCATTCTGAAGCTCCAATTTGACATGTCTCCCCTTAAGTATGATCAGATCTGCGATCTTTCAGTATGTCACAATAATATTCCTAACACCATACGTGGCCGGAGTTGTGCCGAAAACTTCGAGATGATCCGTCTCGAGGTCGTCGTAGTATTCAGAGAACAGCCCCAGAACCATTGCATCGTATGAGTCTCGAAGTGCCCGCCCGCTTAGCTTCGACAGCGGTGACTTATTAGTGAAAAGTCGAGGTGTACGATCTCCATTGGCTTGTCAGCAAGAAGGGGGTGGTTATAGGGGGAGAACTCACGTCCATTTCGTGTCTGACGGCCCATTGTTCGCTCACAGGTGCCTGCTGAGCATGTGAGTAAGTTGTGATAGACGAGTGGCACAAAAAGAAGGGGTTCGACGCGATGCGATGCCTGGTGGCCTCAATAGTGCTATGGTCAGCCCAGCCTTCATACCACCACGCTCGTTTCATGCCGGAAAAATTGCCAAAGAAAAAAAAAGAAGAAAAGAAACGACTCACTGAGGCCGAGACAAGATCTGGGAGGTCCAGAGGCAAGAGAGAAATAAACTCATGACGACCGGGAGAAGGAGTATCACAGGCGTGACAAATCACAATCCTCGCTCAAAGCCTGATTAGGAACATAAGAACATGTTCCATTGGGTGCAACGGGGGCGACAATAGAAAAACTGAGGAGAGGGACTGAATTATAATCCGAAGCCGCACACGTAGTCACCAGAATTGGGTCTATATTACAATTTTTGTAAAAGTTGCTAAAGCGCCAAATGGCCTCGTGAGACGGCGATAATGCCAAGATGGTGCATGATATATATATTTCCGATAATGGTGTGGCACGGGAACAGCATCATGTAGTGGTTGAGCGAACGTCGAAACATGGTGTTGTGTATGAGAAGAATAAAAAACTTGCGAAAACAGAAAGTTCTGTACCAGACATTAGGGAGTCACAAATGAATTTTGGTTTCGATGAAAAGCACTCAACCTCAACCTAGAAATGACTGGAACAAAAAGTTACGGAAAAACAAGGGGTAAAATATTAGGAACAAAATGATGCACATAAAAAACAATCACCACGATTTTCTATTAGAGCGAGAGTGGCATAAAAGAGCTCACCTAGTCAAACCAAATCGACTGGTGCTTGAGTTTGGGTGCTGAAGAGCAATGAAAGTTCGAGGAGTAAAATGTGTGTTTGGTGTGGTACAAGTTTGGTTCACAAACACTCCATAGCAAGTTCACGCTTCTCCTCCACTTCCATGGCAAAAAGGAAGAAGAACCGCAAAACACTCCCAGATGACGGCGCAACCTACCGCCCGAGGTCAGGGTCCTTATTCCATGGTACAACAATTGAATGACAAGATTTTCAGGCTCGATGTCGAACAACAAGCAGCAAACCGCCACAAGGCATCTGCAGACCATTACAAGCAGTATTTTGCATGCTTCACTGAGTAAAGGCTTCTCTGCTTTTCTGACTCATATAATGTGAAGGAATACTGCTCAAATACGAGAGAAACTGTGGATTCAGGTGGCTGAACGTCGGTATGTGGTCCAGACTTTGGGCGATGACGATCACTTATGGACAACCCACATTAATTCTTTTCCATTAATGCTCTTCCACCAGTGCAGCTGCAAAGCTTGCAAAGCGGCGTTGGGATCCACCGAAGCGCACTAAAACGCTGGAGGCTCATATTTCAACTGACTCGGACGTGGACGCAGGTGGAGTGGACAGCGAAGTATCTGGACAGGAGGTTTTTGCCAGTCCATCCTTGGTGCGAGCGGACTCAATCCCGTTTGGCCTTCTGGACACTATGAATGAAAGCTCATCCGATGCGTCCTTGGCCGCGGTGGCAATTCTTTTGGAGGAACAACTGACCTCGTCTTCCATGTCCATCATGGCCGAAGCGCCAAATATAGTTGCCAGACCAGATCCACCCACGCCTGATGAACGCATCGTGGTTGAAGCGCTTGCCAGCATGGCTTTGTTTCAGGTGGAGCCACCGCTGGACAAAGAGAGGGCGGATTCCATTTTGTCGTTGGCGGGAAAGCTGAGCTCACTCAGGTGAGTAAAAATATAAATTGTGTTCACTATCTTCGACTCTGATTAAATTGTCTAAAACCTCGGTAGTGATTCTTCAAATGTGTGACAGCCCACTCGGAGGGGGGACACCTCTATTCAAGAGAGGGTTGCGGCGCTAAACGCGGGCCGTGCTGCGCATCCACCGACCACATTGGAGATGCGGAACTGGACTGAATCTGGCCGTGATCGCAGGGAGGCAGGGTATTGGATGGCGGAGAGACGGGTGGCCGATGTACAAGTGTGGTGCAACGCGGTGGATCAAACAAGTCGGTCATCACGGTATGCCATCCTGTGTTCTGGCTTTTGTGATTGTGTCTGATCAGTGGTGGGAGCACAGGGAGGATCACAATTTATCGCATTTCCAGGAATCTTGCCGCAATGAGCAGGAGTTCTACAATTACTACAATACTTAGTGCTGTAGCAACAATGAATTGTGCGTGTATCCGAGACTGGAAGAAATTGGTTGGATGCAAAGAAGAGCTCGGGGGAAAGACGTACCGTGCCAGCTCGTCTTTTGCAAAGGCCTCGGTGTAATAATGCTCGCAGCGAGGGGAAAACAATCAGGTGGAACTGATAGTGAAAATCATTGGCGTCTCTGGCATGTGCCCAAGCCATGCATATAGGCTCCGAGTCTTGGATGCGGCTGCGCATAGCATTGCAGTAAGTGCAGCACCCCAGGTCCGGGTACAGATCCGGCTATCGTATTTTGTTTTGATCTTGCTGTTCTGCGAGCGTGCGAGCCAATCTCGCAGCGAAAGAGGTAGATAGAATGAGCTCCCAACTTGAACTGTAGTATGTGAGTAAGAAGACTAAGTTTGAATGGGCACCTGCGAGCTCATCACTGGAGAAGAGTGTGGGTAGTTGGGATCACTGCCTATTTATCCCCGCCACTAACACGAAGAATAGCTGATGGCGTGATGCAGCATATGTTTCTTCTGAACAACGGCATCCGCTTTGCCCAGCTTTCTCATGGGGGATTCTTTCCTATTCTTGCTTTGGGAATCCCAGGATATGTCGAGAACCGTGCCGATATTGATGTACTTAGAGTTTCGAGGTGTGGGATATCCTGTTATTTTGGTTTTCCGTTGCACACGCGTAAGTTGGCGACACATGTAATGATTGCAAAGGGCTAAAGTACTAATCGGGACTTATACGGCATGAATAACGTTGAAGCTACAGGTTGACTTGAGGCAGGCAATGCAAGGAAAAGAACAATACATACAAGTTAGGGGAGAGCGTCAACGACTTCGTTCCATTTCTCGACTTCTCCCCGTGAATGGTGGTGGTGGTAGAAGGCGAGGGCTTCAAGACGACCAGTCTTCTCTTCTCCTGGAGGAACTCGTTGGGGACACGACGAGCCTGATCATTGGCATCCTGGCTGCAAGGAAAATGGTCAATTGAAGAAGATCAAGATGAGAGGTTGACACATACTAGCTGGGGTACAGACCAGGATTTCGACCACGCAGAACGACGTACCACGTCTGAGTGTCGCCAGAGCCAGGAGGGAACTTGGCCTCGAGGTCGTCGGGTGTGAGGGGGGTGCCCGTGACCCAAACATGGTCTGGGGCTTCATCTGAAGACGGAATTAAAAACCACGATGTGTCAGTTCAAGTCAAATCGTACCAGCGAGGGCGGCCTCAATTTGGGCAGCAACAACACCAGCCAATTCTGCTGCGAGTGAGTGAGTCAGTGAGCGATGATAGATGGAGGGGAAATCATTACTTTGGACCTCAATGGCGAGGGTGGTGAGCTCAACAGCGAGCTTGGACAGTCTTGCGACTTTTGCAGTGAAAGCGTCCATCTCGGGAATAGGAATGGAACTTGTCGTCTGGGTCATGTTAAGCTGGTAGGCAGATGGTGGAGGGAGAAAGAAAAGCTTGAAGTCGGAAGCTTCAAAGTGAGCGGGTGGATCTGAAATGATGGAGTCTGATGGAAGAAGACATTAGAAGATGATTTAGCATGGGTAACCACGAACGGGATCGGTAAGTACCATGTACACTTTGAGAATAAAGTTTTATGGCGAAAACGTGAAACATCTAGATCGTTGTAGGCGAAATGGCGGGTGATGGGCAAAAGTCTAACAATTAGGTAGCCGTTCAGTGGGAAATAGTGGGTAAATTAGGGGAGTTGAGGAATTTGGGCCGGATCTGGACCGAAATATGCGGCCACAAGTCTAAGGAATTAATATCATTCCAACGGTTGAAGAAACGACAACTACTTGCCCACCGTGTTCCTCCTCATCATCTATCTCTGTGTACCATGGCACCCACCCCATGGGCAACTTCAACTGAGGCGGCATTCCTACATCTCCAGATGCCGGACTATATCCAGTGGCAGGCAGAGGGCAAACTTCATCTTTTCTGGGGACCAATGTTCGAAGGTTTTTTGTGGCGATTCCCGGAGCACGTGAAGCTGCAGCTGCCGAGTGCGGAGGCTACGGACGGCATTCCAGCACGAGCGCTTACTCCAGAGGAGCGCAGCAAGCTGGCCGCTGCTATCAAAACGAGGAAGAAGGTCAGTAAACAATAATACATGGATCATTGGGCTTACTGGATATTAACATAGCAAATTGCGACATGGTCCGCTACCAGAGAAAGAAGATCCAGGAAGGTGTCGGCGCCGATGCTACAAATGTGGAGAATGAGGCATCCCTCGCGTCGGCGCTGTTTGGCAAGGAGACGCGCACCCAAGTCCACCAGGCCATCGAATGTTTCCAGAAGCGACAGCCAGAGTTGATTCGAAAGCGACTGGAGCTGGTCGGGTACAACTCGGTCGGCATGGAGAGTCTGCCGGACGCGCCCGATGACTGGGCCAACGCGAGCAAGTCGACGGGTGCGGGCCTGAACAAATGGAACAAGTCGCAGAAAATGCAGTTGCGAACGCGGACAATTGCGGTATTGTGGGATGAGGCGTCGCCGGAGGAGCGTGCAAAGTGCAAGGAGATGGTCGAGAAGGAGAGAGCCGAGCTGCTGGTCGTGGAGGCGGAGAACAATCTGAAGGAGAAGACGCCAGAGTCGAGACAGAGGTCAGGTTTTTTGGGGTTTAAGTAGAAGTTTGGTGTTAACAGAAATATGGCAGGAGAATCGACGAGTTGGGCCCGATGTTGGGCAAAGTCTTGAATGTTGCACAGAGGGGGACGGGCTGGGTCGGAATGACAATACTGGGCGGACCCCATCCCCGAATTGGGGGTGAACTCAGTGTGAAGATGTGAGTAACGCCATTTTGGGACAAAACATGACTCGGACCGTTCTCTGACCATTTTCACATCAGCCTCTGCACTGGCGAGACACCCACGGGTAACGACTTCCAGTTCTCCTTCCCCAAGTTCAACGAGGTCATTTTCGAAGGATTCCAGGACTTTTTACGTGCTGTTTTTCGTGAGTTTTGTACGAGCATGGCCTGCAGCAAAGATTGACTTTGCCTTCCAGCTGCAGAGGTTCGCGCCGCCTTTGCCTTGAAAAATGAGGCAGTGGTTGCAGAAGACGTGAACATGTGCGCCCCAGACCCTGGAAATGACGATGATACCCCTCCCGCATCACAGCCAGAATCGCAGGCGGCAGCGAAACCACGCAATAAGACAAAGCACAAGTCGAAAAGAACGGCCTCGTCAGGTCCCACCCCCGCTCCAGGACCAGCGCCGACGCCCCCTGCGCCGACGCCCGCAGCTGTACCTGCGTCGGTACCTGCGTCAACTGCGGAAACCTTTCACACTGAGCCAGATTCGGCATCCATGGACGATGACCCATTCAATGACGACCACGCCTTTCCTGGGGCACCCTCTGACGAGGCCGTGCCTGTGGACTTAGGCAACTGGACTTGGGAGCAGTTCACAGGAGTTCTGCTGGCACTGTCTCCGAGCGTTTCGGTAGGCAGCACTGATGAAGATTGGTCGCCACCAGCATTGCCACTGCAGCGAACCCCACGACTACATCTGCCCCCTCGGCCGCACAACGAGGACTCGCATATGGGGGACGAAGATCATCACCTCATCTGGGTGCCCTCTTCCGTGATGTCGCCATCGCCACCATTACCGACACCCACATCTATATTCACGTCCCCCGCCTTGTCTGCATCTACGGAAATGCCACTGTCATCCCCGTTGCTGTCGTCCACGACACCCCCATCAGCACCCACGTTCTCCGCCTTTTCGATGCTGCCTTCATCCCTGTCGCCATCATCGGCAACATCGCCAGTTGGGTCAGCGCCGGCCAACGCATCTTCGACACCAACAGGTGCAGTGCCAGCCCTCTCGTTGTCCTCAAACGACAACCCTGCGGCTCGCCCATGCGCAAGACCTAGCTTTGTTGGGCAGAATACCGAGCTTTTCAAAGTGTTCCAGAAGAACCCGCTACACTCACAGCAACAACCCAACCCCCCTCCGGCAACACCCTTCACCTTCTCGCAACCCAAGGTGACGTCTTTCTCCTTCGCACCGGTGGGGTCTTTCAGCTTCACGAGTGCCGCCCGCGGGCTGTCGCCGACTCCCCTTCCATCGCAGCCGCCGAGTCGCCTCTCGAGTGGAGGGTCGACTCTCACCACTACTCCGACGAAGGCCGCCAAGCTTCTTACAAGGTTCCTCTCGCAGCAGCACAGCGGGGTTAGTGGATCACTGCCCACTGTAGCTTCTGCGGCTCCAGCATCGACTCTTGGCACTGCACCGCCTGCAGCTACAGCTCCGTCCACGCCCGCTCCGTCCGTGCCCACTCCGTCCGTGCCCGAGTCGCATCCCGCGGCGAAGCAGCCAGGGATCCCTGCGCCTCACAAAGTGGGGAGGACAGAAGAAGGTCGCAACGAGTGTGTCAGCGGCCGGAGGAGGGGTTGCCATGGCGGATACTACCAATACGATGGCGACACTGACCTCCTTCACCACAACCGCCACCCGAGCACCCGAGACGTCCGCCGCGAACGCTGTGAGCACGGCCGAGCCCATGGCGCCTGTCATGGTGTACAACACCGCCAACAACACCCGCAACTTCAATAAGCGTGCGGACGCTGCGATGGCCGCCCACCAGGCGAAGGTGCGGACAATGCGCGGTTGTTCAACCCAAGTGGGCCATCGCCGCTCTTCGTCGTGCCATTGCCGGAAGGGGAGAAGCAGTCCAGAACGTGGAATGCACGACTGCTCGCGGATGGGTCGAGGGCGGTAAGGCAGAAGAAGTACACGAGGGCAGAGTTAAGGGCGGAGAGGGAGAAGGAGATTGGGGAGCGGCTACTGGCGAGCCTGGGAACGAAGAAGCGTGCCACAGAGAACGAGGGTGAGGAGGAGGGGTCGAAGAAGAGGTAAGCTAGGCTCCATTATTATTTTGCCCAGCTGATTCTGATCCATACTAGGCGCAAAACTAATCGGACCGCTTGAAGAAGCTGATTCCGGAGTCCCTCAACGTGGACCACCTGCTTGTCGCTGCTCCACCAGCCAGCGGTTCCTCAACGTGAACTGTTTCCTGTCACTGCTCCCCCAGTGCCGCTCGTCTATTTTTTTCTGTAGTGTTTATTACTCTTGATGTCATAGCTCCTTGACTCAAATATTTACATCATCGCCAGTTATTTCTAACTTGGTCACTGGTGTGAATTTGGTTGGAATTTGGGTGACTGGAACGTGGGTGATGTGTCAAGTCGGAATCGGCAGGAATCGACTTAGAAGAAGAAAAAAGGATGACTTTGAAAATCGAAAAGCGTGAAAAAAGTCAAAGGGTCGGAATCGAACACGAGAGTATCCTCAGACAGGAAAGATTCCAACATGAAACATAAACCACTGCACCACAAAGCCAACAAAGAGTTGGAGATTACTGGGACTATACCATGGGAATGACCGCTGCCAGATTAAATGAAAAATAATCACGGCGACTTGCACATCTGTGTTTACAACTTTCAGAGTGGAGTATGACTGGGATAAATTTCATTTGAATGTGCTAAGTAGTGCGAGACAATATTGTAAGCACCCAATTTGGCTGGGGAATGGGAATAAAGCTGTAAATGGAAACAGCGGGGGAACAGCAGCGTACCTGAGCGGCAGAAACATTGAGAGAGTGTAAGGGCAGGCAGGTAATGAGTATTTTTATGGACATGGGAAGCACCGGAATATCGCACGGCAGCTAGCAGCGGAGTATCGCACGGCAGCCTGCAACGATAGGGGCTAGGAATTGCGGGTGCCTGAGCAAAGGGCAGGACAATGGGGGGCCATGATGTGGAGGGAGGACGATGTGGAGTACTCAACTCATGAGATAGGTGTTGTCATCAGAGGGAGGGGAGCAGCAAGGGAGCCATAGGGAGCAGCGCTTTTTGGGTGCAGGTGGGGCCAATGATTGATAACAGCTGTCAACAAGGCCGAATGTGGACATTTGATGCCTGCAGGCGCAATTTGATGCGGACGAAGGAAGGGCGGAGGCGGCGCTGCTGGTGGCAGTGGAAGGCGTGTGGAAGGCGTGTGGAGAGCTACCATTTCAGGAAAGAAGCTGGCGTGATGCATCAGCACAGCCACAGAGACAACCGCTAAATGAGAGGCATTTATGCATCACAGAACCTCCGCTCTGCGGAGGCATGTGATGTATCAAATCCCCACCTACGCCTGGTATCGCTGCCAGTATATTCATCGTAGAATTCTTGATTATGCTGCTACCAAAGCTTCGGAGTTTGCGAGTGAGAAGCCCGAATAATGAGCTAGCATGAGGTAGATCGAGGGTTTGAGGGAGTTCGATGTCGGAGTTTGAAGTGTTGCTTCCTGACTCCCACCACGTCCACTCCTCGTTGATAGCAACGACGCTGACAACCACAGTGCGAACGACACGTCAGACGACGATGTCGCAGGGCCATCCACCGCAAACAACAAGCCCCTCCCAGTGGGCAAGAACAAGACCGCGTCGGAAAAGTATACAAAGGTACATCGCGCGAATTCCACGTGTTTATCGCCCAGCTCATGCCACCCGCCTAGCTCTCGCAAATTGAACACATCCTCAAGCGCCCCGATTCCTGCACGTTATGTTTTTTGCACACGCAAGCTGATGATACCCAGTGTGACAACGTGCTCTTTGGGCAGCCTTTCGACGAGGATAAATACTTGCAGGTGATGGAGGACGCATGTCTTTTGCCCAACTTGCAGCTGTTGGTTACTCGAATGTCGCTGATGCCCCCGCGCTACATGTGTTCGCATCCGTGTTGTTTACAACCTACATCTATCGCTTGACGGACTTCGTTGGAGCACCTCCCTGCACTCCGTGTCCTCAGCGTCAGAGATAAGTTCCTAACACTGGGTGCCACTGCGCCTACGATCAATCGGTGGGGTCAAACGCTACCTACAAGTCAAACATCGAACGCACATGGTGGGCTTGTACGATGGGCCTTCGGGGTCCAAGGGGAAACTAGGTGGGCCTTCAGATTCACATATTTACTGTACGTCTTGAACCTCTCAATGCGACTTCTCACACCACTCATCAACTTCAGTGGTATTTTCATGGATCTTTTGGCGGTTCAGGTGTCGCGCAACCTACATCATGAGTTGATTGTAAACATATTCCACGCTCCGATGTCATTCTTTGGTGAGCATCTTTCACCAGGTCTTTTTTATTTTATTTTTTCTCAATCATCTGACAGACACAATCGTAAGTATTTTCACAACCCGTTAATCGATGGCACCTATCCCGATCCGATAGCCGGAGGTTATCAAGGTATTATTCACCCCCTTTCTCAGCCCTAATTCCAAGCTGAGTTCCTATCCCAGGACACGACTGTGGCACCATCAAGCCCGCGAATGACATCTCGACGTCATACGTGTACAACGAGGCGGAACTCTCCCTCGCGTATACCGCCAGGCAGTGCACCGAGTATGCCAAGGTTTGTGTGCCCTAATCTAGAGGACCCAATATTCTGATTTAACCCCAGCTCGGACTGATGGGACTCTAGCGGCGGGGGATTCAGCAATCGTTTTGCGATGCCCGGTGTGTTGCGTTGGCTTTTTTTCACATGGGCACATATATATTTTATATTGCATTGAAGATTACCAAAAGGATGCGGTTACAAATTACCTCTGCTCAAACCCGCCACCATTTCCGGCTAATCTGTTCAACTCCACGGGCAAGGTGCGTCCTCTTGAATCAATCGCGGCTGGCAAATGCGTATTGATGCCTGTGTAGAGCCGCGCCTTCCCTGACATTTCTGTGAACGGGTGCGGTCCTTGCTATACGTATCATCCAGATACTGAATAAATTGATTTTGTGATTCAGCGCAAACTACGTGGTCGCTGTACATCCGGATTTCAATTGCTGGTCCGACCAGCCCGTCCTGTCAGATGAATTCATAAAGAAGGTATGCCAGCCCCGCTGTGGTGGGCCGCCGGGGCGTGGTGGTGCCGGCGCTAGTTGTGTTTGCAGTGTTTGGTAGGCTTAGTCATCTTTTGGCAGTCTTCCGCCATATAGAGCCTCCACCGCCGTGATGCTTTGTCACCGATCTGTCCCGATCCGCTCCGCCTCACCCAGATGTATCCACCGCTGAGGTGTGATTGTGCATGCGACTAACCCGCCTCATGCACAGTCCTAAAGTCGCCCATCATCGAGAACATCCTCCGCTGGACGCAGCACAAGGCGGACCTTCAAAACAAGAAGACCAACGGTGCGAGCGCAGTCGGTGCGTTTTTTATCTCATTTCTTCTTTATGCAATAGCTCATTCATTCATTTCCCAGCTTGACGGGGTACCCCAAGCTTGCCGACGCGAACAATGCAGGCACAAAGTATGCCAAGGATTGCATGCTCATCCTCACGGAGGGTGACTCTGCCAAGACACTCGCGATCGCCAGGCTGAGCGTCGTCGGGCACGGAAGAGATCCAGGCGATCAAGAAAATCATGGGGCTGCAGCACAAGGACTACACAAGCACGGCGATGCTGCGCTACGGGTGGCTCATGATTATGGCAGATCAGGTGTGTGTCCGCAGGGTATCCCTTCCTTTCCTGTGCTTATATGCGAGACACACGCGCAGGATCAGGACAAGAAGGGCGAGGTGCAGCCATCATCGCCCTCGTCCTCCTGCGCCAGCACGTACAGCACTTCGCCACCCACTGCACCCACCCTCAGCAGTAAAAGCTGTGCTGCCAAGCCCCGCCGCCACCGCCCTCGGTACCCACCCATACAATAATACAGCAGCAACAGCGGGTCGCCCGCCGCTTGGCCAGGCATACGTCGCTGCACGCAGCGCAGGCGCAGCTCGAGCACGTCGACGTGGAGAGTAAGGGTGGGAAGGAGGCGGCCGCGCCAGGTACCGAAATGTCCGCGATGCCTCCTCAAGACCTCTTTGGTGCACGCGCCGCTCGGTCGAAAGCCAACACCACCAAGCGACATCCTACTTATTTTTAGTGGCCCAGCTCTACTCACCAGCCGCCCAGTCCTGGCACCGTTCACCGGTGCCGGCACGCCCGCGCTCGGTGCTCTTCGTGCTGCACTCCTGTGGCCAGGGCCCGGGCACACTCGGGGTGGGGGCAGCCTCAGTCTGCAGGTGGCGGGTGGCGTGGTGCCGCGGCACTGCCGTTCAGGCTCCTTTTCTGCTGGGCTCCACGCGCTGGGGGCAGGGATTGGAATCAGCTGAGACCTCAAGCGCATGGGCATCACCAAAGGACTTCGGAGGTGGGTTTTCATCCCTATTGCGAGGGTGTAGCAGATGGATCGTGGGGAGGGATCAAATCTGTAGGTATGGACCGGGGGTGACGAGGACTGCGACATAGTAAGTGCCTTTCTACTGCTGTACACTTGTAAGTATTGATGTCTCCCCAAGTGCACTTGTGTGGATGCTTGGTAGCTGCCCTTGGCTGTCCCAGTGGAACACGGTGGTGGTGGGAGCGTAGGCTGCAGCGCTCGGATCGCTGCAGGGCATTGTATTATTATATTCTATTTATTATCCGTACAGTAGCAATGTAATAGAATTTACTGCTTTTCTCAATTTACCTCTTACCGTTCTTTTTCACTCATTTTCTCGTCGAGGTACATCGCGGCCAGTCCAATACAGCGAGGCAGATCGAGAAATTGTCAATATTCCTAGCCGGACTTCCCACTAGTAGGCATCATCAAGGTCAGAATTAAGCTTTGGAATGTAATCATTATTTATTTGAAACATCAACATGTTCGAAAAACAAATCTCTTTGTTCTTCTTCTTCAACAACCAACATGTCTGGCGGTAGAGGTCGAAAGCCGGCGAAATCAACGGGCCGCGGAACAGGAGGTGAGTGTAGCTGCTAATTGAAGCTCAAAACCTAAGCGGTAGACAGCCCAGAAAAGACCAGCGAGTCCAGCGTTGGAGGAGGAGCCAGGGACGAAGGGACGACCCCAGAGAACTAACTCGGGTAAGGGCGGTCATACTGCCCAACTATAAAAGGCTGGCGAGGTCGCTGCACAAACGACGCGTGGCAAGAAAACAAATTTTGCCGGTTCAAGCGACATACCAACCAATGATCTGGCACCCATTGAAAGGCCCAAAGCAAAGGTGAGAAAAGTCCGCACTGTGGCTTGAATACTTACCACATCATCCAACAGAAAAAGCGGGTCGATCCCAGGCCCACCTCCACCTCCACCAGGCCCTGGCGTAGCCTACGCACCGGCACCTCAGCAAGGACCCTACAGTCAAAGCCACTATAGCCCCCGTCAAGGGGCCTACAGACCACCAGATACTTCCTATGGACACTCGTATGGACCGCCTCAAGCAAGTCAAGTATATCACGGGCAACATCAAGTGTCGGGTCCATTTAGGGGCCTAGCGACCTTTACACCACCCCCTGGCCAGTAACATCAACACTGATCTTTGATATTGGAATACATATGCATACCCTGAAGAGCCTGCTCCGCAATCCTCTCACCTTCATCCGGTGATTGCTCGTCGATTTGGTGGTCTGGAAAGAAGGTGCGTGTCAGCCAACAACATGTGGACCTAACAGGAGCAAACTTACCTTCCTCATCGCTCTCGTCGATGCCCCACCCTTGGGAATGGCCACCGGGTCTGTTGCCTAAGCTTTCCTCTTCGTCCTTGTCCTCGTCCCCCTCTTCCTCTTGCTGAACTGGTCCCGTGTTCATGCCTTGCTGGAACTGCTGGTAGTTTCGATCGTTGGGCTCGCGGTGAGAACTGTACATGTCCGGCATCCCCTCCAAGCCCCCCTCGCTGTATGGTTGTACGTATCTGGGTCCGTTCTGCTGCTGGTACTGGACTAGCTGAGTCTAGGTTCGTTGCTGCTTCTGAGGAGGCTGGTTACTGGGATGAGTGTGGTTGTATGCTGGAGGCGCTCCGGGCGCTCATACGCAGCCAGTGAAGGTACATTGATCCGCCTTCTGAGTGCAGTATATTCACTCTTACATGTAGGCCTCGGCTTCCAGCAACGTCCTCGAAGCTCACTGGGCCAAAAACCGCCCTCCCAAAGCACCCCACCCTGATCATCTGCTTCATCATAGTGCTTCCTCGATTAGCTCTGGATCGAACATTCCCGCAAGGAGTGAGTCTCCTAGTGGTTCAGTGTATTCTGAAAGTGCACTGACGACGACATCCTCTCGCAAATGAGCGGTCCATAACTCCCAAAGGGTACCCAATGAAGATAATGCCAAGCCGCACCATCTTCGATTCTATCGCTCCTGGCCAAACTGGACCCGAGCTCTTGAGCGTGCCAAGGCCATGTATAATGCATATCTTGTGACACAAAGCGTGGATCCGCTTGGATCTGTGCCCAGAGCCAGATACTGCAGCGACGGAACTTGAAGAATCAGCGGTTCTTTCTGGTGATGATTCAGAGTATCATCATCATCCATATAGATGTTGTCCAATGTGCACTCCACGATTCCGGGCGCATCTCGCAACATATCCAGAAGCGAGGCTATGCGAATAGTACTCCCATCTCCGCCTGAGTCGTCTTGGATAGCTAGCGTCAACGCCTTGAGGCCCGAAAACGACGCCAAAGGGAGGAGATCGTCGCGGTGTGTTGGAAACTCCAACAGCTCCAACTTGTGTACCCGATCTGCATGCTGGCAAAGAGCTCGAGAGATGTTTTTATTGGGTTCTCCACTAAAAGTGACAAAGAGCATCCGACTGCGCGAACGAGTGAGATAGGAATTGAAGAGTTGGTCGAAACCTTCCGCACACGGAAAGTCGACATGGATGGTCACCCAAAGGGCCGGTGTGGAAAGCGCGATCTCCGCCCATGTGGCGCAGGCGTTGAGGAAGAGTATGGGGGCGGTGCGCACATTGGGCCGACACACCTCGGCGAGGCAACACATAAAGATGTCGGATGATATTTCAAGTGATAATCGCGCGATTGGGTCGAGGATGGTGTTTAGCTGGTGCCGAGTAGCTGCTCTGCTGCGCTCTAGATCGTAGAGAACCTTCTCCTGCAAAGCGATAGAAGAGGCAAGTTCGCCTAGACGTTTACGAAGTGCGGCGACGGCGTCGGACATGGCGAGAACAATTCCTGCAAAAAAAAACAAGTCCTATATGCGGGTACCGGCTGCGCAACGTCAAAAGTAAGGGCGCTCGGACTTTGCCGGCCACGACAAACATGCCAAATGAGAATCTAGATTGATGCTTAGTTAAGAGAGGTTCAAAAAAAGTCTGGTTCAAGACCAGTACTTGTTAGCACGACCCAAGCGGTGCATATTTTTATTTTTATTTTTACTGGGGGGGTTGCAGAAGTCTTTCCTGCCCTACCACAAGTAGTAGTATAATTATTTCGCTATTTCTGAGCATTAACCGAATGTACCATGGCTGTGCGCTGGACCATGAATATGCTGTATAACGAGAGACTGATGACACTTTTGTTCGTGTTCTTGCAGTAATTTTATCTACGGAATCATATAAGATCCTACGACGCCTTTATATTAGGACCTTTTAAGTCAAGTAATGGCTGCGCTCGGTCAAGGCCGCTCATCGCGGAACATGACATGGGATTATTCATTCAGTACCGGGCGTAACCTATAGCGGTCGATGTAATGACACGGGTTGTGTTGTACGCAATTGGATTCATAGAGTGGATGATTCTGAAGACATTTTCTGGCAATTTATTCAAGTGTACAATACAGCCCAAGACACTGAGCAGTTCGCAGCCCCGCAAGAAGGAGGCGGCCGTTCTGACGGGAGTACAGCGTAGTTCGGCTCAAAGTCTGGATAAAGACGTTGGGGGATCAAAGCGTCAGGAGGGGGAATGCTTACATTCACCAAACCGCTCTTCTGCTTGTATGTTGCGATAAATAATCCAAAAGCGCGCTTGACCACAAGATAAGTATTCCGCGGAGGGAAGGAAGAGAAAGGGGAATACAATGTGCCCAAGGAGATAGCTGAGGCTTCAACAAGCACAACTGTAATCACACTGAGGACAGGTAATGTCAAGTTCAGAAAGCTGCTGGACACAAAATAAGAGTACTTACACACAAGCCACTCGCGCAATTTTGCACAACGGGTGGGTAACCTGTCTTCCGGAACAATGCCGAAATCTTCATTATAGACTTCAACCAGGGCAAGGATCTGCGGGTGAGAAAATCCGAGACCGGGCAGGTCGCCGTGCATGGTTGTACTAAGGAACGGATACTAATTCTTTGGCTTTGAGGCACGGAAACTATTCCAAAGGCAGGAGATCGTCGCGGCCTGATCGAAACTTGATCAATTGCAACTTGTGTACCTTGCGGGCAGAGAACTCGTTTGCCATGGCCACTAAAGGCAACGGCCTGAGATATTCAAAGAGGCCTCAGTGCGCAAAAGGTCAAACGGGCGATTAGAGATCGAGAATGGTGGTCAGCGGTGCGTTGTGTATCGGCTCTGGTGCACTCCAGGCCCTTCGCTGCCGAGTTATAGGCGAGGGGGGACATGGTGGCGAGGTTTGAATGAGAATCGAGACTTTGACACTGGCATAATTTTATAGATGGTGGTGGGCTTGAGCGGTGTGTACGAGAAGAGTGAGTAGATTGAGACACGATCGAGATATAAATACGGAGTGAAGACAGAGTCTTAGCGGTATCGCTGGCCCCGAAGATAATTTTTAAACATTTATATTGTTCTGAGAAGTGGACACGGATCTCCGTCGATGAGTCTGGCTAGCTCAGCAGCCCCAATGACACCACTGAGAAGATCGATGTGGTCGAGAAAGAAGGTTTAGGGATGGCAGGCAACAAGACCAAACAGTCCGTCTCTGGGGATCGGATTCGGATTGACTGCGATGGCTGCTCCCAGCGCCCCCATCTTGTATGCAGACCGCACAAAGGGGCCCCGCAGACAGGCCCTGCCAAAGCCAGTTGCTAGTAGCGCATCCACCGCATCGACTGCCCCGCACTCGTCTCCCAGCACACCCAGCTCGTCTCAGATCCTCACCCGCCCTGCATCCCCGCGCACCCAGCCCCAAAATTTAAATACAAAACCTGCCCCCGTTGTCCAGAATGTCCGGACAATCCGCGCAGCAGCTCGCCGCACCGCCCCTCCTGCCGTGGTTGCTGCCCAAGCACCGCCACCGCCCCTGCAAGACGACGACCCCTTCATCGTCCACGTCCCTGCGCCTGCCCCCAGGCCCCGCGACATCGATCCCTGGCCCGAGGTCGGCCACGCGAATACAGCTACGGCCTCGAGACCTCGCCCGAATGGCGTACTTCCAGCGGATGGCCCTGGTGCGTTGTCTATTATTTATTGAGGGCTGGCGGTGCATTTGGCGAGGTGGCGCCCATTGTCTAAGGATTTGTCCTCTTATTTTATTGCCTTCCAAGTCATCCCCTCTCGCCTCAACTGACTAATCACCTCCTTTAGCACCCACCGTAGACCCTACACCCACACCGACATCAAGTTCATCTTCATCCGCACCCGCATGCAAGGGTGAGCCACGTTCCTCTTTTGTTTTTTCCTCCCTGTTTCGTACTTCGTAATCCCTACCCCTACGCACGAGATGGCGCCCGTTTTTCACTTGGGTCCCTGCGGACTCTTTCGGCCTAGCATTTGGGCATTATTTGATTCCAATCATCCGTGGGCGCAGTGCGCTCCACTGTGCCGTGAATTCGAGATCCACCCTAGATCCACATCCATCGGGGCAAGGCATTTCGTCTCCCTCCGCCGCTTACTATGTTATTCTTGTGGGCTGCGCGCGCTTGCTATTTTTGTGCGTTGCACGCTTTCTATGTCAGCGGGCGTCAGAGATCCATTTTGGGCCGGCCCCAGATCCATCCGTCCCTCTTATTTTGTCGTCTTGCTTCGTGTTGTGCTATTTCGGGTTATTTTTCTGGGGTGTCGTCAGTATTGGGTGGGGCCGAGCGCCACTTGAATCGGCCATGCCGCTTTTTATTTACCCGTTCTGCTGGGGGGTGCATTTACCCGCAGCTCGCCACCACCGCCCCTTCACACCGACATCCTGCGCACGCACGACCTTTATATTATATCAGTCCCTCCTTCGTCCTTCCTGCGCCGCACATTTATTATCATCGTCCTTTGGCATGTCGCGAGGAGTTGCATAGGCTTGAATCCTTTGCTTTGCTTTGCATCGGTGACGGACGGGACTGTGGCGCGAGTCTGTCGGGTCCGGCGCCGCTCGCTTGATGTTAACGCCATCGAGGGGCGCCGGATGTTAACATCATCCTGGCGCGCGCGCACGTCGTCCCTAATCGCAGCACCCCGACTGGAACAACCCCCGCCCCGCATCCCCACCGATTTCGCTGTTTTTTTTGTTTGCGACTTACACGTGGATTATTGTTTTTTAGTACCCCTAGCCTGTACCTCTCTACCCATGTACACCTCTCTAACCACTTACTTCTCTAGCGCCCGTGGGAGACCCCGCACCCACATCATCCGTATCCGCACCGACATGCGCTGCGCCGACGTCCGTATTCGCGCCGACAGGCCGCAAGGGTGCGTCGCGTCCCCTGTTTCGTTTCGTCGGTGTTTTGTGCTTTCTCTGTGATGCCCCTGCGTTTTATATATGCACTCTGCTCCTTCCTATATATAATCAACACTCAGCTGACTTTGCTTGTTTGTTTGGTACTTAGCCTCTCCGCCCGCGCCCGTGCCCCCGCCACCACAGCTACCACAAGGGCAGACGCACACACAAGCGCAGCCGCAGCCGCCGCACGTCCAAGCACAAGCACACCCACCCACACAAACACAGGCACCGCAGCCACCCCCGCCCCCGCCGGCGCAGGATGGTGTGCCGCCATCGACGCACAATACTGCTGCGCAGTCATCGATGACGACGCAAAATGCTGCTACACCTTCATCGCAAAATACCATGCCGCCACCAACAGCCTTGTCGCAGAATACCACTGCACCTTCATCTCCGCAAAATACTGTGTCTCCGCCGCCTGCGACGCCGAAGAAGGGTGGGAAGAAGGCGTCACCTGTGAAGGGGGATAAGGCGTCATCTGGTAGCGTTGGGCCGCCGCGAGCCTGAGCGGAGCGGCGTCGCCTGCGAGGGGGGAGAAGGCGTCCCCTGCCAAGGCGTCGCCCGGCAAGGCTCAAGATGTGAAGGGGTCGCCTGCGAAGGTGGAGACCCCGAACATCCAGGTTGAAGAGGCAGCGCCTGGTCAGTCGGATGCGAAAGGAGAGTCTGCGAATGCGAAGTTGTCGTCCGTACAGGCCTCCCCGCCGGCGAAGGTGGAGTCGACACCACCCAGTCTGCCGAATGCCAGCGAGGATGGGTCGAAGTCGGGGACGGATGCGGGGGTGGTGCGTCCTGCAGGGGCGGACGACTCTGCGACGATGGGCAGCACGCCTTCTGCAACGGTGGACACCGTGGCTTCTGCGACGATGGACACCGCGACTTCTCCGCCTTCTGCGGGGATGAATGCGTCCGTGCCGAACATGACCAGCGCGAGCTCGGACGCGAACCAGGACCCGAGCCCAGATGTTGGCACGACGACGGCCGACACCCCGACCGCAAGCCCGAACCTCGACGCGACGACGACGAGCCCGAACCCCAACGCGCTTGCATCTACGACCGCGAGCCCTAGCAAGCCGCGCGGCCTGCGCAGGTGGGTCGCGATCCCGCCGGAGGAGCTCCGCGAGGCGGCGGAGATGCAGCAGCGGCGGGGGGCGTCCGCTGGGAATGGGAATGGGAACGGGCGGAAGAGCAGGAGCGACGTCGCGTGCGGAGAGCGTTGGTTCAGGGGCGGGGAGGGTGGGGTATGATGTTGTGCAACAGCAGCAGGGGGAGGAGGTGCAGCAGGCTCAACACAGGGGCAGACGCAAGCCCAAACGCAGACTGCAGACGGAAGCGGAAACACCTCCACAGACTGCAAAACCAAGCCCAAAACCGAGCCCAAGCGGGCCAGTGGGGTATGCGGTTGTACCTGCGTCGCCGTATGGGTATTATGCATATGCGGGGGGGAGCGGGCAGGGGGGGGGTGTATTCGGGTGGGAGCGGGCATGCGACGCCAGTATGGGACGGGGGCGGGGACGCCGTACGGGACGGGCACAGCGAGCGCGGAGAGGTTGCCCCTGCCGCGCTCTTCCTTCTCGACGACACCGCCTGCCGCACGTCCCGCTCACCCACCGCACGGCCACCTCCCCTGCGAGGACTGAGCGCTGCGTCGACACGGCGGGCCGCGCGCACACTGCGCCGCTGGTCCAGCCGCATACGCGCTGACGCTGCGCCCGTCTTTTTTGCTTACTGACTACATATTCCTATTTAGATACTTTGCCACTCATTAAGAAGAGTCACCACAGCGAGGGGAAGGACAGTACCACGCAATGTAAGTACAATACGTACCCCCTTCCCCTTCATGCACCTCGCCGCTGAGCCCAGACCCGGCTCGAATCCTAGACTCGGTGCTCGCGAACCTCAGCCGCCAAATCCAATGAGTCTGCTGCGGGTTCCCGCACAGACTCCCGCAGCAGACTCAGTGGCGTGCTCGCCGACGCCGGCGCGCTCTTGGAAAACCGGACGTTGACTGCGCCGGTCTTCTTCTGCTTAACCCTCCGCCTTTCCCTCATAGATACTTGCTGACTACTTCTTTCTATTTAGATACGTCCTCTTTCCCAAGTCTCATGGCGCTCCAGCCCCGCTCGTTCCGTCAAGCCGTGCCGTGCTGCGTCTCCAGCGCGCGCCAATGTCCACGATGCACTTCCGCGGTACTCGGTGCGATGGGATTCCGGTGAGTCTTCTTTATTGTGTTTTATTCCCTTCTCTCCCATTTCTTCCGCGTCCCCACCTTGCCTTCCTCTCCTTCCGAACCAGTCGTATATGGTGATGTGATATATCCAAGCACCGTCGCACAGCGACGGTCAGCGATATATTATGCCCTCTGAGGGATAAAGTCTCTTGATATATCAGTGTTGAACCTGGTCTATTTTAGGCACTCCGCGTGCGCACTCCCAGCGTTCTGCGGCGGCGTTGTCGCGCACCAATTCTGATGACGCACGCCCAACTGATGGCGCGCTCCCAGTTGATGGCAACAAGCCGAAAGTGGACGTTATTGACAGTTGTTATGATGCCATGGCTTCCCTCCTTGCCCACTGTAGATTGGCTTGCTCCTACACTCCTGGCCTAGCACACACCACACAAATCACCTCTAGAACTATATATCTATACTCTTGTGCTCTGATCTCGCTCGTCCGCGCCCACTCTGCTGCCCAATTCGCCTCCCGCCCTCCCGCCTTCGCCCGCACTTGGCACGTGGGCGCTTGCTTCTGGTTGGGCACAGCGCCGAATGAATATAAATAAGACCTTTCCAGCATTGACCTTGCTCCACTCACATTCTTCTCCTTCATTAACCTCCGAACATGGCCCATAATGCGCGGTTTTATTTTTTATTTTTTTAAATTTGCTGCGACCACATCTCTTCACGTCGACATCCTCCCAAAATTTGCATCCATGCATGACCCTTGTGGTTCAGGTGGAGTAACGCATAGTATTTGTATATCTTCATCTTGGAAGCTAGTAGTTCGAATACCATTACTGAATTTTTATAATCTTTTTGCCAATTTTTTTTTGGCAAAGCCGCACAAGTCCCTTTGATATTCTGATATACCAGTACTTTATACTGATATATCATTGGATTCCACAGCTCATATATCAGAACCTCAATGCGAATTTCATTCCACAAACACAGTACATTATTGTATGTACTACCAAGCAAAAGGTCATACAAACACTGGTTGAGCAGCGTCGGTCCATAAATATAAAGCTGGTTGAGCAGTGTAGGTGGAGCTGGTTGAGCAGCATAGGTGAATGGCAAGCTGGTGGAGCAGCGATGATAGCAACGACGAGTTAAGAAGAAGAAAAAAGAGGGCACTGGTGGAGCAGAGCCGTTAGAAGTAAAGATCGAGCTGGTTACGCAGCATGTGGGGGGCAAGTTGCCCAACGGCGGTCAGTGGCTTAGGCCCGTTTGCGCCTAGTAAACAGTTAGATCAAGTGGATAGGTCAGAGTACCGAAAATAACCCACTGTGTCGTCGTCGCCGCTGCCTTCTTTTAACCCCCCCACTCGTCCTCTTGCCCGCTGCGGCCCTTACTCACCCCGCTCCCCTTCCCCACTGTTCTTCTCCGGCTCCCGCACCTTGTTCGGATCCCTCCTGGCCAACATGAGCGCTTCAACCCTCTCCTCATCTAATTCCTTCCGTGTTCGTTTCCTGGGCAATACCGCTATTGACCCGTCACCCAGCTCCTTGCACTTACGTTCCCCGCGGTGGGAGGGGAACAACGACGAGGTCCGCGCCACCGCTCGGGTTACGGCAGACGCTCCCGCTGGGCATCCTTCGCCGCTTTCCTCTGCACCATCTCCACGTCCTTCTGGAGATTGAAGGCGCGATTGTTGTTGGTGGTGGTGACTACTGCTGTCGGGGCCGCGCTTTCACCAGTCGTCACCGCTTTGCCCTTTGAAAACACCCTTCGCGGGCTTTTTAGCAGGTGGCGGCTCGCTCGGTGGACTTCCGGGGCGATGTGAAGGGTGAAATCGTTGACGATGGGGTAGGAGTGACAGCAGGTGCACCGATGGGCGGTGCGATCGAGGCTTGGGATCCGGAGGCGGCTTGCGGTGCTGCAAGTACCGTCAGGACAATGTCCTTCGCCATCATGGGGATTCGTGCTGTCTGTCCGAGGGCGTTGGTACGAGACGACACAGTCGTTGGTGGTGGCCGTGGCAAGGTGTAGGCTAACGGTGTCGTCGGCGGCCGGTGGAGGGTCGTAGCCACGGGCGCAAAGAAAGCCGCCGTCAGCGGCGGGCCTGCGGCACGAAGCTGAAGGTGCGAGGTGCAGTTCTCGCGGCAGACGACATGCTCCCCGGCAGCTGTGGCCCAAAGCTGAATGTGCGAGGTGCGGTGTCCACGCTCCCTGGTGGCTGTGGTGCGAAGCTCAAGGTGCGAGTTGTGGTGGCTGCGGGTGCAGATGATGCGCTCCCTGACTGCGGTGGTGTGAAGTTGAAGGATGGTGCCGCCGACTGCTGAGTGGTGATGGAGGGCGCTGAGGGGCGCCGCGTTTCCGGGGGGAAGCCTTGCGGAACACCTCAAATAGGTGCGAAGGCAACGCATATGCAGCACTGACCCCCGGCCCTGCCCCCATCGACCTTATTTGAGGCGCCGGTCGGGACGGGGTCGGCGACGCCTCTACTGCCGCTCCCTGCGTCAGGGTCGGCATGCCCACCTCCTCCCCTGTTAGCATCGCAGGGTCGAAGTCGCTTGCCCACTCCGGCATAGGCATATCGCCATGCATATCCATCTCCCCCCTTCATCGCCAAAACCCCAGCTCCGACGCGCCGGATTCATTGCCTTGCGGCAATCCAACCAGATCCAGCAGCCCATCCTCCAACGCCGAGAGACGCGCCAGCTCCTCCGCCGTGAAGTAAGGGGTAGATCACCCATAGCAAGCAGCGGCAGAGGAGGTCATGGAGGATGAGGCAGTTGCAGGGCTCGAGGGTGCAGCAGTCGGCGAAGTATGCGCAGAGAAGGAGGCTAAAGGAGGCTCGCCAGCTGCAGCAGGACGCCAGGGAGTGTGTCGGCAGCGGCGAGCGCGATATCAGGGAGTGTGTCAGTGGGTACGCTGGGCTGGGCCTTTTTGCTCTTCTTCTTGCTCTTCCTGGGCTTCGATTTCTTGGACTGTGGCTCTTCTGGGGCGGGCTCCGCCTCATTCCGCTAGGGAATCCTCAGGGTCCAAGGCACGGGCGCGTCTCACATCCTGCGCTGCGAAAAGAAAGAATATTAGTATTCATGCAAAAATGACGGTTATTAAGTGCAACTCACGGAACAAGCGTCTTAGAAATGCTTGGAATGGAAGTGTTTACAAGCCCCAGAGAAGTCCTCGTGAGCCTCTTCAAAGTTGTTGCCCCGCCAGAGAGGTGCCAAAGCAGATTCTATAAGCCTCATCAGTCAACACGCACAAACTTGCTCCTAGTTCTCACTCACATTTTCATACTCAGCTGGCCGTTCAGGCGTGGGTGAGGCCCTCCCGTAATCGTGAATCCGACCCATCCCGCCTTCTCCTGCGTCACCTTGTGCACCTCCCCATAGAAGTCCGCCAGCTGATCAATACTCCTGGAAATAAACGCGTCAATAACTGAAGTAGGCTAGGAATGAAAATAAATACTGTTGATAGCTCCTCGCGTGTTCTCCTCTGGGATAGCCTTCTCCAGCGCCATCTTCACCTTCTCCCCTTCGGTCTCTGCCTTCAACGCATCTCGCTCATTCGCTGGCTCCGCATCAAACAGTGCCTTCACCACCCGCGGTGCGCACTCGCATCCTCTCCGACTGCAGAGACTTGAGTGCGCCATCGCAGAGCCGTCGCTCTCATCCACCCAATTGTCCTGCTTGTCCTCGTCCGGCCGCTCACCAATCGAAAAGTACCCAGCCCTCCGCAATGCAGCCTCGATCTTGGGCTTATACTGGGTCTTCATCTGGTACAGCTCAATCAGCAGCGGTGGGGGCGTGTCTTCTTCTGCTTTTGAAGAAGCACGACAGCAGCGATACAACCTGCGCTTCAGACGTCCCCCCATGCCGAATATTTTTTGCTCTGATTTCGGAACCAGTTTTGTAGCATCTGTAAAATGTGTTGGTAAGTGAAGATGTTCACACATTATCTACTCTCGGACTAACAGAACTTGCGCCTCTTGATAGCAGCTCCTAAAGCTTCCATTTGAGGCCATAGTCAGGGCCGGTGCATCGCCCAACACGTTAGGCGGCGGTAGACCTTGTGCCACTTCCTCGGGGAAGTCGTGGAACCATCACTCCTGGAGGTTTGGCCAGAATGCAGCCAACTGCCCTGCAGCTTGCGCTGTCACAAAGTTTCAGAAGGCAGGATTGCAGAAAAGCAAGCTGTGGATCGCTGGCCCAGATGTGCGGAGCCATAGTTCGGTTGTGGAGATATATGATGTTTTCTGAGGCAGGAAGGATTTTTTGCGAAGGCAAGTGGGGATCCTTTCAACCTCTGATATATCACACATTTGACTACGCCCTTTTTCCATAGATACCAAAGGCTTTTTTGATTTTCGTACAGGAAGTGTTGTTTTCGTGTAAATTTCTTCACAAATCATCTCGGGTTGCTCCCTTACCATTTTTTGGCGACCTTCCATTCCGGTCCAATCTGGAATCCCGATCTAGCCAGTTGTTTCCCGAGACAAATCAGAATTCTATCGGTTTTATCCAGCTCGCTCATGCCCCAAGACGGATCCGATCCATGTGATCCTTAGATACCCGCATGCTCCCACAACCGGACCAAAAGCCCCCAGTGTTCGTTCCAAGTCCACGCACCCTCTTTCCCTCTAACCACCACAGTCCCACCGCAAATGGCCCAGAACAACCGACCCTGAAAGCAACACCTCCAGCGCCAATTCACAGGAGCTGCAGGTGCTGCTTTCGCGGGTAGCTACACTGGTCCAAATGTCACTTGACATGGCGAAGGTCCGCCATTGACGTCCAGCGTAAGCATTAAATTCATTTCCTTTGGCTAAAAGTTTACTTTATTTCCAGATCGCCTCCCCATTGTGCTCGCACACCATGTTGACGAGGCCCTTGCGGGCATTCCGCAGCTTGTTGCCGAACAAGTTGCAGTGGAGGTAGCAGCGAAGACCGCGGGTCGCCGTTGCAGCTGTAGCTGGAGGTATGTCTATTTTTCACCCTTGGCTTCTCTCACTCACCCTCGCGGTAGACAACCAAGCCCAGTGGCTGAGTTCGTCCGCGGCAATTGCGATCACTCCCAGTGCCCCTCGAACTTATTCACCCTGCTGGCAATGGAGACGACCTCGCCTGGCAATGGTGGTACTTGTAGGCCGTGAGCCTGGCATATACCAGAGCGTGTAGGTTTTTTTTCCTCCACCTTATTAGCCTACTCAGCTAATCCCTTGCATAGCGCCACCGTCTGACGAGCTTACCAATGGTGTGCCGAAGTACATGCGCCGCAGGAAAATCCTCTCGCCTCGAGGCCCTTGAGCTACTATCGCATCAATTATGAGGCGCAGAAGGTCGAGAAGTGGGTGGAACCCAATGCCCGCAACTGTGGCCGGGCCTTCCACTACTGTGTAGTGTGCGATTTTATTTTCATCCGCCATCCACCCAAAATCTCACTTCAGCTCAGCTTTGGCAGAGTATCAACACTCATCTGGCCCTTTCTGGAGACGCCCGCCTGGGTGGTCAGAGCCCGTACTGTAGCTCGTGTAGCCTGAATAATTATTTTTGACTAGCGTGAGATATCCCTTTCACGTCAACCAACATAAAATGCAAAAAGGAGATCCGAATATGCTGTGAATAACGAAATCGTGCTTCTCCCTGCTTTTTTTTCTCACCACGGTGACGATACCGCGAACGACACATCTTTTCACACGTAGATAGCCTTCAAATTCCTTACCCACAGCTCGGTTACTCGTTAAGTATTCAATTACGAAATTTGTTAGAACAAATGTTTTTTAAACCCAATCTCAGGATGGCATCACTGCAATCACATTGCGGTTATTCTGAATCCGACCAGGCCAAATGTATCCGTGCCTTGTAGACACGCATGGTCCAATCCAGCACTGCTTCCTGCATCCTCATTGGCAGCCGCTCATAGTCCTCCAACGGGCCAAAATCCCCGGGGCCCGACCCATATTCTCTGCTCAGAGCCCATGCGGCGGCATCCTCCTCGGTTGGTGCAGTAACTGGCCCCGAGCTGAGTTCGGCTATACGGATCTGACCAGCCTGGACCCTAGACGACGGGTGCACATGGTCTAAATCACCTCGTTAGTAAAGAGGAAAAGTTCCGAGAGTAACCGAACCGTGTTTGTGAACCCCCAATACTGCACTGGAGTCCCTAGCAAAATGCGACCTCGCCATGAAAATAAATAAAATAAAATATGTAGACAAAACACTCACCCGTCTGAGCTCAGCAGTAGCGCCATCTCAAACACGGAGTCCAGCGATCCATCTGCACCCTGTACATCGACACTGGAATAATATACTTGACCCAATTGATCTGTACATGTTCACAAAAAAAAACACCTTTCTGCACCAGGTCCCAGGGTGGGTTAAATTGATGGAGAGCCATGAGTGCATTGGTCGCAATAATTTCGGCCGAGGTGCGTGAGTTCTGTGAGACAGTGTCCGGTGCTGCAATTTGTGCAAAGGTGCGCGAGTGTTGTGAGGAGACCGTGCCGGCCACTGCATCTACCTCAGATGCGAGCTCAGTGTCATGGATGCCGCCGTTGAAGCTGCTGGAGGAGATTGGAGTGTGCGCGTCAGAGCATAGGTCGCGCTCAAGGGCCATCGCCGGTGCAGCCGAAGATAGCGAGTCCACCGACCCAGCGGGGCCGGAGCGGTCCCCATTGTCAGACACACAGGTGAATCCA